>JARWCS010361681.1:0-10600 GCA_034783895.1 Geukensia demissa | reverse complement strand
ACCTCAATTTTTGGTGTGGTGAAAGGTCATGACCTCATGCATCTGCATACCAAGTAATATGAATGTAGGTATTTTAACTTCAAAGATCTGGCTGTGGACGCGGATGCGGACACGGACGCGCACGCGGACATGGACGCAGAGGGTACTCCAATAGTCCCCCTCTACTTCGTAGAGGCGAACTAAAAATTAATTTGTGATATAATATCTTCATTGTTGTCACCAGTGCAGTTACATAGTTACAGAGAACAATAACCATATACACAATACATTGTTAACCAAGAGGTAAAATATTTTATCATATTTCATACAAAAAACTTGACATTTCATTGGATTAATTCCTTTTGTAACATTGTATATTTATTTAATGATATTGCTTTATTTAGATTCTAAAATTTCTGTCCCTTCTTAACAATGTGGTTTAATGTGTATCAGCACTGGATGTTAATGTAAGAAATTATCACAGGCTGAAATTGCCAATTCATAGAAACAACACATGCTCCACCCAAATTCTGTCGATTTTCTTTGGTATACTTCAAACGATAACTTCTGAAAGACAGCAATGCTGAGGTGACGTTTGCTGACATAACAGAAAAAAAGACTTGGAAAATTAAATGAAAACATGAACATAACCACCCCTTCAACCTGTTTACTTTAAAACACAAGCTATCATATCAGTCATATTTTTTTTCTTGAAATATTCATATATTTTATTTAATGTATTAAACTTACCAGCCAACCTTTTCCTACTTTAAGTGAACATTCCTGGCCACATTCTGTCTCTATGTATTTCCCACCTCGGACATCAAAAAATAATACACGTCCCACACCTGTCCCTATTGTTAATATATCTTCTTTAAAACTAAGAGACCTTACACCTACAAAAATAATATACTTCATTTATAAAATATAAAATTAAGGGACCATATAGCTATAATAATAATATACCTCATAAGAAAACCAACAGTCCACATTAACAATTAGAATTTTACTTTTTTAATCAATATGTTTTTGTAGATATATAAAAATAGAGTTGATGCATTTGATAATATTATTTTCTACAATCAACTCTGGTTTATTATTCTTTTTGAGATTAAATAAATTGAGTTGATAACTAATGTAATTATAATAACAAGAGTTGATAAGCAATATACAATTTCCACAAGTTGTGAAACCTGTTTGTAATGATTAATACTATTTTGTATGGCTACATCCAGAGTATGTGTGCAGAATTATGTGTTGACATAGTTACTCTCTGACGTTAGCAGTTGGTATGCACAAGTAAAAATTAACAAGACATTACAAGTGAAAGATGATCTTGCAAAGGGAGATCTTACCAGTCCACCTAATAAAAATGACCCCAAAATTTATCTTATCATAGGATACACCAAACAAATACAAATATTTGCATTATCATTTAGTGGTAAATGTACAGGTCTCAGTATGCACTTTAAATACATATCTGTTCAGGTAAGAAATAAAAAAAAACACCCAAATCATAAGAGATTTACCATAACAAAACAATTTTTGACATTTGAAACCAAATGATAAGTGATATATTCACCCCAGAGAATTTATGTTCACATTTTCTGTTGCCCTCAATGAACATCATTTCTCATGGGTTGATTAATGTTCATATTAACCTCTATAATAATAATAAACTGTATGGTGTGATATGGGATCATCTAAGATGATATACAGCCCTCCTTTAGATAAGATACATACCTCCTCCCCTGTATTTAGATATCACAGTTGTTAATGTATTTGGAGACCTGGGATCAACAAGGTTGATATGAGATTGAGATCCAACAGCATACATTGTTTTATCTATAGATACAGCCATACAAACATTCTCACGAGAATGAAATAATTTCCTACTGCTAACCTGAAAAACAAAACAAGGTTTTTACAATAAACATGTGCCTAATACTGGAAATATCACACCGCAGGATCAAAGGACAAACTACCAAACTGCCGATAAAATGCACTACATTTTGTACATGGTTATAAAGCTGTTTAATTACATGTAGTGGGAAATCGGTGTTGATAGGACAGAACAGCAATGACATTTACTGTGTGTTTGCAGTAAGCTTGTGTAATTCCTGCATTTACCCATTACAATTTGCTCCAACTGGACTGGTTGGCTATGGGCTTCAGGTTTAAACACTGGAGAGGTTCACTTGAATTTTCAAGCCTAGGTGATTCTCTTTAAGTGCTTGTAATATCTATAAGGATGTGAAATATTACAATTGTAAAGATAGTAATCAATTGTCCATCAAAGTCTTTCCACATTCAAAATTCTATTCTTTTGTGAATTCGTAACCTTACAATTTTTCAGACTTCTGTGCTCTGCTGGCTGACAACCAAATCTCTGCAAGAACCCACTTTCGCCAATGCAACCAATAAAGAAAACTGGTTGTATATTATTTTAAACAAAACAGCATTTGGTAACATAGATATTTGTCTTTCCAATTAACTAGTTTTCATACGGAAAAAATTTTTTGTTTAAGAAAACACTGCTGTATGGTGAGATTGGATACCTGACAGGATAGGGTGTATGCATGTATGAACAGACAACTTATTTAAGCCACCTTGTCATTTTTTAATTTTTGTCATGTAATATAAATATACTTACAGGTGAAAAAGTTTCTACATCCCATATATGGAAATAAGCATTTAACGACAACACACCCAATTCCTAAAAAATACACAAAAAACTTGTTTAAGTCAAATAGAAATGGTCAAGTCTATTCAGAACAAATTGAAGCAATTCAAAATGACCTCCCATAGATGACTCTATAAAGTTTTAGTTCATTTTAGCCAAGCAGTTTGTGAAAATACAAAAGAACCATTAACCCCATGGCAAACAGAGTTGAAGAATCTTTGTTGTTTGGCATGTATATGTAAAAAAGGTTAAATATAGCAGGTTTTGTATTTATACAGAAAATTTTTGTTTGGTAAATGCATTTACAACCCCCTTTAGTAACATTCAGTTCCTAAAATTACATTTCTGGCAATCCTGCAAACAAAAGTACTTTATAAATTATTAGCTTAAACGTGTATAATTTTAATATATTCCCATGTTATTGCTCTTAATATAATGTCATCAAAAATGTTGTTTTGGAAGCATACAATGTCTTAGCTTTTATGCTTATTTGATAATGAAATATAAAATTTCAAGTTATAGGACTGCCTTGACATCAATCAGAATGCTGAGATTCAATGTGACATTCACTTTGTGTAATTATTTTACATTAATAGAAGATAAATTACAACACTATACAAAGGGGTATGTGTTTCAAGGGTTGATTTTTGCCCAAAATTGTGAATTTCTCATATCTAATTTTTTGTCATTTATTTTGTCTGAAGATGTCAGTTTGAAAAAGTAACAATTTTATTTCTGTAGTTGTAATATTGTGACGTCAGAGTAAAGTCATAAGTGGTGGAGATGAACAATTGGAGATAGATGTAATTTTTAGGACATTAAAAAAAAATTAAGATGCCTCCACATTTTTGCATCAAGAAGCTGTTTGTGTAAATAATGCAACAAGTCAATATACAAATGAAGAATAAATATTTTCTTGTCACAAGCATGTGAACATATTTAATTCAGTGACAAGCTATCATGAAAATCCATACTTTTGCAATATTTTCGCAAACTACATTTTTTATTGGCTTTTGCCTCCCTAAATCATGTATGTAGACCTAAACTAACTATTCTTAGGTTCAAATGTATCAGATGTGTATATTTGTCTAATAATTTCACTAGAAAATGAATGTTGCAAGATAGAAAAATCTCCAAATTTCAGGGCCAAATATAGGCCTGTGAGCACCTACTAATATTCTTACCTTTCTGTTGTAATCAAAGCACAATGCTCGAACTTTCTGTGCTTTATCACACAATTTAACTACTTCTGGTTTTTTAATCACATATTCAGGAAACTGCAAACTTGTGGCTTCTGTTGATTCATTACTATCTAAATTATCAACTTTCCACAAAGCTAACTGACTATCTCTTGACCCTACAAAACAAATGAACACTTATAATTCATATAATGGGGGAAGGTTAATGTTTTAAAAGTCTAATAGCAAGGAAACAGCAAGATATATCAAGATATAAAAGTATAACTACTTGATTATTGTAGTAGACAGATGGGTATGTGTCTTTTAAAGTTGAGGAGCGTTAACAGATCGTAAATACATCAACCTAACTTTGAAATAAACAAGAGTAATGATGTGATTAACTTTTAATTTGGATTTGTTTAAATAACTGTATTATTGCAATTGGTCTAGTAAAAAATCAACCTGAATTCACGGAACTGGAGTGAATAGCAAAGTGTATAGCTGCACAGACAGATAATGATAAAGGCTCCAAATAAATGAGAAAACACTGTACCATAATTTTGTAACTTTCTTTTTTTTTAATTTGTAATCCTTAAAAATGATACTTTAACATTTCTGAAGTTTGAAATATTAATCTTTTCCATGGCTATATTGTGTTTACCATACTGAAATGTTTGACTGGTCAATAGACTGGATCTGTTCTATTGACCTTATAACATCAAACCTGCTGGGCCCCTCTAGGTCTGAGAAAATGTGACCTTATAAGTCATGTTGTCTCTTTAAAAGGGTCCATTTGTTATAAAATGTTAACCAATAGGCACTCGGAATCAAGATATTTAAATATAGGTGACTGCAAGTGGCACATATTTGTTTGTATATTGTCATGTTAATGTCTTGAGAATATTTCTCCCCTTGAGTAAATTTTTAGCAAACAATATGCTTCTAATGACATAAATAAAATTTTATTCCATTGGTATGCAAAGTAGCACTGATGAATACATTTCTTTAGTTTCAAAGGAGTAATTACCTGTCAAGACATACTCATCATCCACCCATTCAATATCAAAAATCCAGTCTGAATGAGAACACTGAAAGAGGAAAAAGAATTTGAATAAGAAAAGCAGATGCAATGCAATGGCTATCCTTGTTATTTTCTTATATCTTTTTTCATATTTTATAAATTTAAATCAAATCAATCCTTACTAAAATAGCAATTCTTGCAAAATCCTAATGAAAAATACAAAGAGTAAATTGTAACAAAATCCAATATTGTCAAGAATTGTCAGGACAACATAGATGTATTCTGAAAAAAATTAAATGCATGTTTCTTAAATATACCAGTGATTTCACTCTCTACGTTGTCAGACTGCACAGAACCCCGTGAGAATTGGTTATGTATTAAGCTTCAATATTCACTTCATCCATGTTATTATATACCATTTTTTAATAAAGATTATTTCTGCATTGGGTGTTTCAAAATAAATTATCTCGCACAAAAATCAGCATGCACATGGTAAAATGTGTATTTGGTATAATAACTCTAGACAGAAATTATTTTTTGTCTGTTCTTATTTTAAAACCACAAGAGTTCATGTATATTTTATATTACCTCCCCAACCATAACAGGGTCAAAAGTCGGAAGCATATAGACTGCCAGGTCATTTGTGTTCTCTGCTCCTGTAGCTAGGAGAGACTCGGAAGGATTAAATGCAATAGCATGGATACCACAGGGACAGTCAGCTGGTGTGCTCTCGTCACTGCTCTTCAAAGAGGGAATCTGTATCATTCTTCCTGTATACACATCCATTACCATTAACTGTTAAAAAATAAATGTATCAATAACATTAACTTCCAAAAATATGTATTTTCATCTTTTTCAAACTTCAAAACATTTTCAACCTTTATAGGACTATTTACCCGTAATTACACTAATTTTTCGACACTGAAAAACACCAATCTTTCTTGGATTTTGTAAAAGTGTCGAAATTAGAATTTTGAAAAAGTTTCGTCAGGTTTCAGACTAGATGACTACATTCGGTAAGTATTTCGCGTGCAAGCATTGGGTTCAAGTCAATAAGCAGATTTTGCAAGTCTGTGGTAAGTTTATCTGCTTCCATATTGTGAAAGAAAACAGTTTTAGTGCTTTGATTCAATGTTTTTTAATGAAATTATTTTGTTTTCACTCGTTTTTGTTACCGGAAGTTAGCGGTTGAGTGAAATAAAACTGTTCGGAATACGGTTGATTGGAATCCAGAAATTCATTAATTACTCGAGGTCATTGTTACAGAAAAGGGGATGAAAAATTTATTTATTTAATAAAATTTTGTAATCAATATAATCTGGGCTTGAAATAAATAACATTAAAGGTAACCACGTTGACAGAGTTATCGTTTTGTTGACATTTCAATATGGCGCGAGATCAGGTAAACACGTATTTTCGTTAGAAAATGTCGTTCTTTTCATCTGGATTTCATTTTTTTGTCTAATAATGGCAAGGCCATTTTACTCTCAATTTCATTACGAAAGGATCTTTGCAAGAACTTGTCACTCTGGTGATCAGCTGACCGTGATCACAGGTGTCATTTGTTTTTACCTGTGGTACTTCAAAGAACTAATTAACGGATTAAGGGAATTAATAAGCCATAAAACAGTGATAATTAACATGTCAATCCCCAAGCTGAGTTTTTACAACTTCATTTAAAATTAGCTTGGGTATTTTTTTACCCCAAAACATCGATCTTGGAAAATTTTTTACCGATTTTACTCGAGTGTCGAAAAATTAGAATTTTTAAAAAATTAAAAAATCTCTGAAATTTGAAAAGTGTCGAAAAATTAGAACGTCGAAAAATTAGAGTGATTACGGTAACTAATAAAAACTACTTTCCAATGTCCCATGCTATGTGTGTGTGTGTGTGTGTGGATTTTGCATATTTAAAAACATAAAACAATCAAGTGTTTCCTCTGGAGTTTTTGATCGATTAATTGATTGAATTTTGTTAAACGTCCAGTGGTAAATATTTCATGCATATTCAGGACAAGAGCATATTAATGAATGATGATGATGCAAAAGAACCCTGCTTTGTACTAGACCGACACGTTAAGCAGGATTTTTTACGTGCCAGCTCACGAAAGCAACAGTCCCAGGAAGACATGCCACTTTATTCAAACAAATTATTCCGACTCTGGGCAGACCAGTCTTTGCTGTTCCTACATGCTGTGTGCTTAGTGGAGAAACAGCAAATACCAATTTATAAAATCTTTATAGTTCTTTAGTAGTTAATTTGACACCAACCATTATTTCCCAAGCTTTTTGCACTCATAACCACCAATTTTTGAAGGATTTTGCAAATGTGTCAGAAATAAAATTTTTCACAAAATTCAGCAAATTTGCTGATTCCAAGAATTTTGATCTTTTGACTGTCTGAAATATCAATCTTAACTTTTTACAATTTCCATGATTTCCTTTTCCTGCAAATACCTCATCTTTTGTTTGCCAAATGTTAGTATGGTGACTACCAGCAATAACCCTGCAATGTTACTTTGAAATTGATTTACATGTCAAAACTAAGCGATATAACTCATGGCTTCAGTTTCATAAATTGCCTCAAATTGAGTTTTTTTCTCAAAATTTGAAATTTTGATTGGTAAATTTTTGAGTTGAAGGTTGAATGAGGAAATCCTCAAGCTGAGATGATTTATACAATTCACGCCTGAAATTGAAAAGTCTATTTTGACAATTTGACAGAAATAAACTGCTGTACATATACTTACCAGTTATCTCCAACTCGTACCATGTTGACTTTTTACCAGCTGCTAAATCTTCAGCAGACATAAATGTATTGGCACGGTTGGGATTGGGTGAGTCATGTTTATCATACTTTTCCTTTTTTTGCATCTGGACACCTAAAAAATTTCAATTTTATTTTAAAATATCAATATAATTTAAAATATCAATATTATTTTTGACTTTTAAATGGACTTCTTGTCTTGTTATTTTAAATACATTATCCTGGTTTGTGTTTTTCCTTCGATCAAACTGGCTTGAGAATTCTATTATCAGGCCACTACGCGGAAATGAATAAAATATTGTGGTTTCCATTGTTCTCTGTCATCGTGAGGATGATGATCCACGCAACTGCAAACTGCACAATTGGTTCCGGACCAGTCATAACCCAAATTTTTAATGAGGTTTTCACATTTCATATTAAAAATATTTTTGGTCTAAGCTTTTCAGGAACATTAACAAATCCCGAATAAAAAGGAACCTTTAAAAGAAAGATTTTAGGTACCAGGTAGTAGACTTTGAGGGGGGGGGGGGGTGCCATCTTATTAGACAGTAGACATTTTTGGCAGTAACCAATTTAATCATGCAAGAAATATGCTTCATTTACATCTCAGGTCAGGGATGATTCTACATCTTTTACAAACTATTAAATATGGAATTTTCTGGGAAAAATGTGAAACCAATAACTGAGAAACATTGTAACAACAATCATATGACTCATTTATTTCAATGGTATTTTTTTTTATGTCCCTGTTTTGCATTTATATTGATTGATGATTTCAGCAAAAATATCTTCCAGTACTGAATTGAAAACAAAAGGTAATAACTTTTGAATATTCCAACACTGGCAACAGGGACATATTTAAGTTACAAGTAATAGTTCTCTATGTAAGTGCATAAATCAATTATATATGCTGCAGTTTAAAGAATTTCCTGCTTGACTGGTCGGCAAATATGAATCTTGCCAAGCAACAATTTTCCTGATGCCTATCCACAATTTTTTTTAATACAATCAGAAGATGAAACCGCTTGTTTATGGGTCAGTACTGAAATTTTCATAGAAATTATTTAATACTATCAGGGTGTAAATATGTTCAGAATAGACTTGTACTTCATCATTATGAAAAGTACTTTATCAATCGGTAAATAATGTGCTTAATAAAATACAAGTAAATCTTGGACCGTTTAATTCCGGAAATACTGATAATTATTTGACTGGGAACTATTATTTCGTCACAATTATTTTAGGGCCACAAGGACCATTACAGGAATGGTAGAATCATTACTGCAGGTCTGCTTCATAAAAGAGTGAAGTGAGCTCTTTATTGGAAAAGTGTGGTAAATATATATGTATTAATATCCCACTACTTCAAGGTTGGAAAAAAACTGTCAATATTAGTATTACCAGACCAGTGGTCAATACTGGTCAACTGGTCAATTGAAATTCTAAATGGTCAGTATTTATAATGTCTGGTTAAGCCATGGCAAAAAACTGTAGTTAATACATAGTGGTTTTATATTGACATGGCAATTTTAGTAAGTGGGTTCAGTTTGCAATACACATAATTTTATTGCTCAAGTGGATTTCTAAATGCTTAATTGCAAATAATAAAAATATATTAAAAGAATAAGAAAAACTGTTTCATCCCTGTTGAGGGTACTTATAAGGTGGCTTAAGGTGGAAAACAGCATTATACTCTTTACATATGGCAGTGGTTTTGTTGTTTTTTCTTCTCCAGTGGTAAAGAAATTAGGGCTCATTTATACTTGGAAAGTGATTGTCGCGCGACTGTCGTGGGACAATCAATGGGTTTTTATATTTGACATAGTTTGTTAATGCTTTTAATCCCACCAAAATCGTGTGACGTTGTGCATTAGTCGCACCACAAAGTATAAAAAAAGCCTTTACTCCGAATGGTATTTCTGGGTTTCATGCTTGACAAAGTAGTGGTGTTTACTTTACACAGTTTTTCAACTGATTACTGAGATGCTTCCAAGGGCAGTGTGATAAGACCAGAACATGTTTAAATGTGAAAGGTGAACAAATGAACTTTTGGGTAAGTATGGACACAGTATTTTGTTGAACACATTAATGTGCTGGACACAGTAAAATGCTGGACACAGTTATATGACTGGATAAGTGATAATTTTGACTTGTTTTATCTTCAAAACTGGTGTCACTTTTGTTAAATTTTTCATAAGGAATCATTTGGAGAAAACCCAATCAAAATCAGATGAAAAATAAAAATTTTCCATATTATTTGAAATTGATCCCCCCATTTTGACCCCTTTTAGCTTGAAAAGGGTAAGAGAAAGAGGAAATCTTTTGACATACTCTTTAAAGCTCTTATTAAGAGGAATCAAATACAAAACAGAGGTGCTTCGCAAGCGCAGCATTATACGACCGCAGCACGTTGAAATGTGAACAAAAGATCCTTTGGGTAAATGTGGACACAGTATTTTGCTGGACACAATAAAGTGTTTGACACAGTATTGTGCTGGACATACCATAATATGACAATATAAGTATATTAAAATCACATTTTTTTAACCCTTTGACCCCTTTTATACAAAATCTGAAAAAGCTACGAAAAAATGCTTGGAGTAACTTTTGTTGCATTTTTTATGAGGAAAAAACCCATCAAAATCGGATTAAAAATAAATTTTTTCCATATTATACAAAATTGAATTCCCCCTCCCCCACTACTTTGACCCTTTTTAGCTCGAAAACGGTAAAAGATAGAGAAAATCTGTTGAAATTCTACTGAAAGCTCTCATTGAAAGGAATCAAATGCAAACTTAGGTGCTTCGCAAGCGCAGCATGATACGACCATAGCACATTGAAATGTGAAAGGAAACAAAAGACCCTTTGGGTAAGTGTGGACACAGTATTTTGTTTGACACAATAATGTGCTGGACACAGTAATGAGTTGGACACAGTATAGAGCTGGACACAGTAAAGTGCTGGACACAGTG
>JARWCS010361670.1:0-10601 GCA_034783895.1 Geukensia demissa | reverse complement strand
GGACTTCCTATGTTTTGGTTCTAATGCTACTGATGAGAAGTTACTACTTGAAAAGTACATATAGCATACCGAAACTCTCCATATTAATTCAACATTGGTTATTTTGTATTTTAAAATTGTAAGTGCTGTTCACTATGATAAATCATCAGATCCTAATTTGAGCACTTATTTTAACATTGATTATACTAGAACAAGATTAGAAACAATTATAGAAACAATTATAGACAAAAGATTAGAAACAATTATAGACAAAACAATAAGACAAAATGTTGCATATGATAACGGATAAAAAGTTGTTTTGAACAGTTTTATGACCAGTTTTATGATATAACCAGCTGTTTGTATAATTTTGCCTTGTCTAAAACAATACTTTTACAATAAATCATCGTTTTTTTTGTTTTTTCCTTTATCAATCTGCAATAATTTACTTGAACTGTTAATCTTTGTCTGCACATACACATCTAATTAAATACAAATATATTATTACTCCTAAGAGGTCTAATGTGCTGATGTGTGCTAAACAAGAACATTTCCGCGAAGAGGAGTTTTGTCTTAAAAAATATACTAACGGACAAAAAGATCTAATGACACTGGGAAGATATATTCGAAATTGTTGAAAGTTTTTCTGACAAATTCAGATGTCAAAAGAATCAAATTAATTACTTGATATTACTTGATATTCGTTTACCTTAGAGAGAAAATTGAAAGAGCGTGTAAAAGAGTGAATTTACAAAGCGACCTTTTGAATTTGACACATTTTTTTAATTTCAAATCTTGATGAAATTTGATGAAAGGTTCATCCGTTATTGTCCATACCTCATTATTGGTGAAAAAATATTGATTTTTCATTTTGAGGGTAAGAAAGTGGTTTTTCGAATCTAGTAAACTATTTCGAAAAAACTGAGATTAACTGAAAAACCTGTTAGTGTTCGGTGCCTAAATCTTCTGTAAAAATTTCAATTAATCTCATAAGTTTTTAAAAGAAAACACGAGCATTTGAATATTACATGTAATGGAAATTACATACAGATGCACAGTTTCTTTTTCGTACGAGTTTATAAACGATAATAAACTTTGTAGACCGTTGATAGAGACGAAGAATAACTAGTAATTCAAATCGCATGCGGCACAGTGTTAGCGAAAATAAGTGTATATGAGAAAGCAAAGCTGTACTCAAATTCAAAATTTGCATGTTTTCGAAGGTCACAGGTAATAATGATATCTTTTATAATACTGCAAGTATGAAATTTGAATACCTTCTAAATTCAATCTGAACATTGATCAAAATTCCACATTTTACCAAGATATTGAAATACTGACAGCAAAAGTGCCTATTATTCTCAATGGTTTAAATACAAGCCTGACATACACAGGCTTTACGCATTGCTTGCCATTCAGACGCACATTCTGTCCAAGGATGATTTGACAAGAACAGTAAGGACACAAAACAAATTTTATTTCTTAAGAGTAAAGTGAAACTTGCTTTTGTGGTCACCTCTATTCAGCAGCCACTCGATTAAAAATGCTAGCTTTTCTATTCGCCGATGTTAAAGATTTTTGCATGGATTTACTTGATTTAAGTGATCATTTGTCTTTAATAGTCAATTTTTCTTCTTCAAAAACAGTGACCTCTTTATACAAGTTGGATTGTAAATAACATCAAAGGTTATGCAAAATCTTTAGAGAACAAGAATTTCAACGATATCTCCAAAATGCAGAAAACTGTTGATACCTTCCGTGGCTGGTTCCGTCAACTTTGGTTGTCAAAGACAGTTGGAACTATAAATTCTAGGACTTTTCACAGTTGACAATGAGTATTAGCATTTCATTTATTGAATGTCAATTTTCAATGTTCGCAAAACATTTAAATGTTACAACAGAGAAACATTTACAATAAAACTTGTAAAAATTACTAAAACGATTTTGTCCGATACGATATATTTACATTACATATTTACAACATACCCATACAAGTATAACATACTCCAATGCAACCTTATATTACATTTGAACGTTCATTTTGATTGGATAATAATATCTATTAAACAATTATGACATCAGATTTTGCCGTTTCCACAAACGTATCATCTTATGTGTTTTATTTCCCAATATTGATCATATTTACATAGCTGCAGAAGAGTAATGCATGTTATAATCACCGCGATATTAGCCTATCAAAACAATATGAATTCCTGACATACATCCAAGCAAATACTCGTACCTCTTAACATACATATAGTTTCAGTACCGTTTAAAACGAGTTTGTCATGCAGAAATCTTTAATTTGTTTTTATTATTAAATTATAACAAGCATTATTCTAAGTGCGTTTCAAACTGACAACTTTGATGTATCAGTTTGATAAAATATCTGGAGTATGCAATCACAGCCTCGAATCTAATTGTTTACCAAGAGCTTTTCTTAATGTGATGAACATATTTGAGACTTCAGAAAGGGTATCTAAACTCAGTCAAATGAAAACATCCAACGTATTGCCAACATTGCTTAGATGCGTTTAGACCTTTGTTTAAATAAATATTCAATATTTGGTAAATTTGCACTTTCAAAACGAGTTATGTAACACAAATTTCAATCCATAGTCAAATAAAACTTCATCGTTTTCCTTAATTAAACAAAGAATTTGAATCGCAAACGGATTTATATATCAAAAACATATAAAAATAAAATTGGTCTTTAGAATAGAGCAGACAAAATCAGAAAATGGTCCACTCAGGGAGAAATGTATTCATGAAAAGTAAATTTCAGTAGGTACGCTAAGTTTATTCATGATCTAATGGTAACGAACGAACTTTTTAATTCGAAAAAAGGAAAGCCAAATAACTTCTGAACATTTCGTGATAGAAAAATGCTTTAAATTGGGGTTTTGTGCTCAATTATACTACCTATTTATTTTGGCAATTTAAATCAGAACTCCACTCCTCATACAAACGCAACCGAGAAAATTGCACAAAATAGTGGTTCTTCAGTAAAAAAAGAAAAGAAAAGGGGGTTAAATCTTTTTCACCTGAAAGTTTACCTTCATACACTTAATTTATTTCATACATAATAGAACAGAATTTGACATTCTGTTACTTGTGCACAGATTAATTCGCCATTCTTACTGCAACATATTTGGTAGTAAATTGCTTAACAAACTTTTCCCCTACCATTTTTTGTATCGCAATCTGTTCAGAAGATATTTAGATTTCTCCGTTTCTGATTGAAATGTCCGTATTTTTATAATCCCACAAATGTTTAATTTGACAAGAGGTTTTCAGAAAAATCAAAGATGTATCTAAATGTTACTTGAATGCTTACAATTTTATTCACAAAATGGTTGACACAAAATTACCATGGATTTGTCCCTCATCATACGTCTATCCCAACTTCTTAAATTTTTAGTTTATTTAAAGCAAAAAAGTGGTATGCGAACAAAAATTAATTCCATCCTATAATGTCCTATTGTCTTAACTTTCAGTTCGTCATGAACTAGAAAAACTGTACACGTATATTGATTCTCTATCTTTGTTTGAAATTATCAGGCTATCAAAGGTTTGGTTGAAACTGACAGCCCATGGTCTCTTTAAATCATCCTTCTCTGTTAGAAGTGTATCCTGATACACTCCTTCGTTTGAGAAACGAACGACAGAATTTGTGTCTCTGTCAGCTATATAAATACGCTTTTGTTTGTCCGTTGTTATTCCTTGAGGCGTTTTTAGCTCAACGCTTCCACAGTCTAGTGTTCGCTGATGACCATGGGAAACCCGATAAGCATTGTATGTGTCGGTGAATAAAATGTTTTCATCCTCACAAATATGTACGTACTGCAGTGGAAACGAAAAATTACCTTTCACTTTTATGGTTTGCAAATACTGTCCATTTTTGTCAAAAATATACAAGCACATTTCCCCTCCTACTACTATCTTTTCAGAAGATGCAGATATGCCTTTTCCTATTCCAGGTAATTTTACGGATTTGACAGAACCAAGTGATTTTACAGTTATAAAATCCATTTCCGAAACATCTGGCAGAGTAACCACAGCCATATCCGAGTTCGGTATTACTGCTATCTTATTAGGTGAGTGTCTCATTTTAAATTGTTGTAGAACCTTTCCGTCGAATTCGCATTTCATCAACATTCTGGCATCGGCATTACAAATCAATAGATGATCAGCGCTTGTCACTGCTATATCATATACTTTTCCTTTCGGCCAAATGTCAAATTTGTATTTTAGCTGTGCTGTAGAAATCGGTTTTTTATGGCGTTTAGTTATTGGGGTATGCGAATTGCTGTGTACAGGGAATGGAATTTCCGCCTTGTCCATCTGGATATTAATTTTACCTCACGACTCTATTTGAGAAGAATTATTTTCAAAGGATATATTGTAGCGCCTACAATGGGCAACGATGTCTACTAAATTTTGTTCCATGCATTTGACATCTGTTTGAATCTTCCTACACAGTAGAAACGCTTGGTTATCGGAACCGTTGTCTTTAATAACTTCTATTTTTTCTAATGTCTCCTTGGCAGACGAGTCCAATTGACCTATCATTTCAGACAGACTTCTTATTTCATTAATGATTTCCTCTTTCCTTTTGTTCAGGTCAGATATCAAATCCTTCTCCACTTTGTTAATTTGGTCGATCAACCGGCGTTTTGCGTCAGCTATATCTTTCTTCATTTGTGTTTCAGATTGCTTAATTTCCTGTACGTTCTTTTCGTGGTTTTTCTTAACAGTCTTTGTAACATTTAATATACTGTTCAGTGACTTAGTAATGGCTGATAAGTGTCCTGATGTATGAAAAGTTTTGGAGGCTGATGCAATTGATATCACGCTTTTACATCTGTTGTGTTTCGAATCGACACAGGAACGGCAACACAAAGCATCATGGGATACACACAGCTGTTGAGCAGCAATGTGGCCATGTTCTTTACATAATATGCTCGATCGATCAACAGAGGGCATGAATTTTAAATTCAATACCTGATGATATTTGAAAATTTGGTTCTTTTTATGAGCATTTTCACAAGTCGAGCACAGTGGTATTTCACATTCTCGGCACCACATCGTTGCGATTACTTGCTTATGTTTGTCTTTGCATGGTTTACAATCGGTTGATGACATTTTATCCTACAATAATAATAACTGTAATAAAAATAATAATATCAATAATGGTGATAATGATGATTCGTTAAGTTGAGAAATTTCTAACGACACCATTATCCATGAATCATATAGTTCTTGTACAATCCTTTAATACTTAAAGTGCTTAAATTTTGTTTGACTCTGGGGTTATCGCTTGTACAGTATTGGCTAGACGAAAGTCATTAAGGAAATTTAATTTCGCGGGCAAATTGCTAGCAAGTTGAATGATAATTTCATCACTCGCTAGATATTATTGAAAGCTCATCAGTCAACTATATAGAGATTTTGAACACTTAACCAGCTATCGCGGACTCTTCACCAGGAACAGTTTGAATGCGAACGCTGAATGCTCGTCAGCTGTAGATTGTTTTCCCGTTGATCTGAACAATGAACAAGGATGAGGCTAAAATAATGAACATGAAACTGTGCTTCGGGGAGAAAGTTATAAGTTTGTCACAGCAAATAAAAAATGTTAACTGCGATATGACCTGACCTCGGTATCTCTATGACGAGTAATAAAGGTGGCCTACCCTTCAGTGATTTGGAGTAAAGGATTTGAACAATTATTATTATTGGTGATCTGAGAATCGTTTTGGGCTGTTTTATTTTATTTTCTTTGAATATTGTAATAGAAATTGTGATGATGATGATACATTGTAATAATTGAAAATGATTTAATACATTCAATATACTCAAATTAATATTTTGCAAAATGGACAGTTCGAGATAATATTACGAAGATCAATTAACTACCGATGGTTAGAGATAGTAAATATATTTACTTAAAGATGCGTTAAAAGCCTTTTTGTTCCCCTTATTAGTTTGTAACAAAATGCTGCAATTCCTAAAGAATTTAATTCTATTTTTACCTAATGTTACCAAAGACGTTACTTGTCTCAGCTTTACAATTTTTGTTTATATACACACATTTAACACCTTGTGTTTTATGAGTTTTATGTTGGTGACTAGTGTGTGGTTAGTGACGTCATTATACCATCAAAATAAATACCGCGAATTTTTGTAATACAATGATTGATAAAACTCGGACAACGAAGCTTGTGAATAACTTGTCCGAAACATTAAGTTTACAAAAGGGGTATAACAAAACGTAAATCTATAAGAAAGTTTCATGGTAATAAAGATAAACTAATCAAACTAACGAAAGCTTTTTTGATGTCAGAGATTGGTATACATCATACTTGAGGAGATTGAAGACAAGATAGTTCAAACTTTGCAGTCACCTGGAACTAATATGTTTGTTAAGCCTTTTTCTGATCAATTGAGCCATTTTCTTTCAACGTTCTAAAAAATGTCATTAATACAAGAGTTCTTTGGGTTTAGAATTGGAAATATTCCCCAAAAAAGTAATCTTAACCATTGACTCACTTCTGCATTTAAAAGGGGGAACAGATCAAGATTTACACAAATCAAACTGACTTTTTGCTATTCGAACGTTGTACTTAAAGACGTCCATGTTCAATTGTTACAAATATTATATTTCTCCTTTTTTTCATAAAAGACAGTGCAACCAACATATACTAATCCTAAATAAAAATGGTATATTTATAAACTTCAAAAAACATTTGATTTTGTAGTATATATAGGAGTATCTTCTTCTAGTTTAGCTTTTCACAGGAAAGGTAAGAAATGAACAAAATATTAAAAAAAAACATGTAATCAAACGCAATGTCTATGGAGAAATAATAAATGGTATTTCATATAAACTAAGAAGAGAGATGAATATTTCTATACTGTGCATGTTCTTTTACGTCATTTATGTAATATGAAAATATAGCAGAAGCATAACGCAACGTCATTTTAGACATTGAATTTTTGTTAAAAAATGAGAGGAAGTTGTTAAGATCAACGAATTTATACTGAATTATTCAGAGACAAACATAAGAGGCTGCCACTTTCGAAAATTGGAAACTTAAAAAATAACTGTAAACGTCTATGACGTAATCTCGAACAACGTCTCAACGCAGAAAATAGAATATTGTAAGCCTTTTAAGAAGGGTTGTATTGCATTCATAACGTAAAGCTTGTGGTTCACCTGTTGCTTTATACCTTTATCAGGATGTCGTTAAAACGTCAGTTAACGACACAACGTCAATTTTGCATATTTAAATGTTTCTTTCTGAATCATCGATATAAACAATTAAAACATTTTATTGTTATGAGGACTGCTTTAATCGGGTAGGTGAATTCCGAATAATTGGAATCGTAACATCATTTTTTCTTAGACTTAGGGCTCATTTATACTTCAAAAGCGACTGACGCGCGACAGTCACGAGACGTCGCGCAAAAATCGCTGGGTGTTTACACTTGGTGTGGTTTGTTAAAATTTAAATCCCAGCGAAAATCGCGCGACATCGTGCGGTAGTCGCGAGATGTCGCACGACGATCGCGCGACGAAGTATAAATGAGCCCTTAAAGTGACAAATGAAATCGAAATTTAAATAAAAATAAAATTAAGGCCACTCCAAATTAATTTCTAGTTCTTCGGATTTTTTATGATAAAATTATGTGCGAGCGAGCGAAAATTTTAATTTTAATTTTTTTTCAGAAAATGGTAAAATATGAAGCGAAAGCTTCAAAATTGTTGCGGAAAGAGCAGTTTCATCCTTTTTGTATATTTTTAGGAGCGAGCGGAAATATTTTTTATTTAAATATGTAATTTTGAACTTTTGAATCTATGATTTTAGGAGCGAGCGAATCCGAAGAACTGGTAATTAATTTGGAGTGGCCTAAATGTATAAACCGTAATGCGCATATAATTGAATAATTGGCTACTCGAATAAACTTGGTTTCATTGTTCTCCATAAAATGAAATACTGGACTTAGTGATTATTCATAAAAGACACGTCAATTTTTATTTATATTGGATAAATTAAATCTTTTTGGAAGTTAATTAGAAACGAAGTTTAAAATATGTATTACAAAAAAAATAAATTACATAGTGTTTACATTATGACATTCATTTCATTTTAATCCAACGTTTTTCCACGTATTATTGAAAATAATTAAATAATTTGATTTCGAAAATTCACTTATTACAAAATTAGATATTAATTGTATAAAAAATGTTTCTATTGATAAAATAAGTTTACTTACCCAAAAACAGCCTGTTTTATCAATTACTTTCCTAATAATCCAGAGGAAATTGTATTTTATTCATTACGTTTATAACACGTGTAAAGATAAGATTTTATTCATCCCTTTATCACTTACAGATATTGTTTATGAGAGGCAATTAACGACGACGAACGCTGCTACCTGTTCAAAATTCTTTGCATGCGCTGTGCATGCTGTGTGCAATAACACGCACGGCGAAACAGGACAGATAATTATATGCTATGTACAGAAACATTCTGCAAACAAGAAATATGAACGAACTATCGTGATTAATGCATGTAGGCATGAGTCTAAATATTGCATTAATCTAATAATTTTATGAGTATGAGGTCAATGAGGTTGTTGTTTATTATGGCTATCAATCGTACCTGCTCATTAAGGGACTTATCATTTTTTACCTGGATGGGGGGGGGCTGGTCAAAATGTAGGAGGGATCAATATTTTTTTCAATGTTGGAAAGGGGGATCAATTTTTTTAACTATTTTAAAGGGGGGATCATATTTTTATATATCATCCACTGCAATGAAAAAATTGGAAATTCCTGCGATTTTAAACGGATTATTTTCAATTGAATTTCATTTCTGTAGTTTTGAGCTTTTAAGAGTGGTGAGATAGCATACTCCAATAAATACATTAAGTATATATAGTACATTTAGAATTTTGATAACAAGCAATCATGACAATATTCCCTAATAATATGTGAAGTTTTAGTGATATGCCTGAAACTTGGTAAGTACTTTGCATGTTTTTATTCTACCATTAAGTGACATTTCAAAGGAGGGTCAACTTTTTTTGGCATATTCAGTAGGGGGGTCAAAATTTTTTGGACAATTTGAGAGGGGGGGTCAATTTTTTTTTTTTTTTTTTTTTTGGAACCACTGTTTTCAAATGACCAGCCCCCATCCAGGTAAAAAATGATGTCCCTAAATTCGCATGATAATAATATTAAAATTGTAAAAAAATGATTCAGACAAATAAATCAGCAAAAATAACAAAGAGATTTAGGTTCACGGAATTATGAATAAGAAACAAATCATGCATTCGTAGTACATTTATGCATTACAAATGCATTTTTCCTTGCATGAAAGCCCATATAGAACCAATGACTATTTTAACGAATTCCTGAATTAGTTTTTATCGAGTTTATATTGTTATAACGAATTATTGAATTCATATAAAATTATATAGATTCATTCTGTTATGGAGAATTTCAAAATTGTGTAACGATTTATTACCGCTGTTCGATTTTTTTAATCTTGACAACGAATGAAAAATAATGCTAGATATAATATTTTAAATTCATTATAACGAAGGAAACAGGGGCAAACCGAAGGACCAGTCAACGGGGGGAAATCGAAAGACACGGCAAACTCGAAAACATGAACAATACGGAATATGATACATAGTTTACATATATAGCTAAAAACACTTAGGTGGTCTGGAAGACTCCCTCTTCAAAGACACAGCCCTTCAGGATTAAGGGAAAGTTTTCCACGGATTACAACGCGAACAGTCAATTTTTGTTGACTCCGGGAATGCACGGAAAAGATACGCCTTCATCTGTGAAACGGATATTCCATATTGACCTACAAGATTGTGGTGTCGACATTAAATTTCACGATAGATGATTTCAAACGAGGAGCAACATATCTGTGTCTAAGCAGTTGCTGAATCGTAGATCCATCTGTTTAGAGAATTGCTGTATTGGACACATGTTGTTAAAAAACGTATGAACATTTTATGTATAGGCCCTACTCCGGAGGAGCTGGAATGTTACTGCCAATGAACGGGAAGTTGACTATTAGAAATTTGAAGTCATCACGTTTAAGAAAGAAACGAAAGACATATATATTTCGCACAACCCTACACTGAAATCGAAAGCTAGAGTAACACGAACCTTGCAAAAACTAGGGTGGATTCAGGCGCTTCGGAAGGGTTAGCAACTCCTGCTCCATTAGTGGCACCCGTCGTGTTACTCAGTAGACAAAGCCGATGTATAGTCGCAATCGGTGTTAGCCACCACCGGTATAGGAATGGATTTATTGTCACGACAGTGGGAAGATATCCATCGTCATTTGTAAATTGGATATTTCGTATCGGTCAACCAAATCATGATGGCAACCAAAATATTTCCTTAGTTATGACTTGAATCCTTCCTTGAGAAACCCTTTGTTCAATAGTTTTTGTTCACCATAAACCCTCTATCAATAAAACCCGCGTATCAACTGAGAAATATTCACTCTAATGCAAGTGCGGCTGGAATGTTGCTAGACATGATCGGAAACTTTACAATGGGAAAATCAAAGTTATCTATCTTGACG
>JARWCS010361659.1:0-10601 GCA_034783895.1 Geukensia demissa | reverse complement strand
TAAACAAATTCCTGAACTCTAAAAATGCCAATTGCACAAAAAGAAAGATAACTCAATTTTACAAAGTTAACATTACAGAAAACGAAAATACACTTTGGACATCACATGATAACAATAGCTCAGTTTCGGGATGTGGTAGTTAGTCAGACCTACCACGTGATTAGCGGGTCACGTTATCAAAATTCTATGCATCTATTGTTCAAGATGGCGGACAAAAATCACAGGCTTAAATCTGTACCCGAATTAAAGGAATTTCTGAGCGAAAGAGGTATAAATACATCAATTTACAAGAAAGAGGCATTAATCAGATTAGCGGAGGCGGCTACTGAAATAAATTTAGAGCCAGATGAGGACGAGGATTACACATCTGAGCGTGAAAATCGCCGGACAATTATGAATGATAGTGGCGAAAAGATAATTTTACCTGATGTTGTTGAAGTAAAAGAGTGGGATACAGACCTTAGACAAATGCCTTCAATTGAAATGGGTGATATTATGATATATCTAAGAACACAGTGCATGTGGACAGATGACAGGCTCTTAAACTATAAAAAAGACAATGGATATTTGCTATGCACACAAAGGCACATTGACAAGGTTGTGATGAAGTCATTATCCCATGAATATGTATATATGAAATGTGTAACAACACCTGAAACAAGACAGAGAGAGAAACCCTATACTACATGGTTGCTTGTTCATACAAATGGGAGTATTAAATCCGGAGGCTGCACATGTGATGCGTATGTACATTTTGATTTCTTTTTAATTAGAAATGTAAATTGAAAAGAGGGAATACTTTGTAATTAAATATAAAGAATTAAAAACAACATATATGTATGATGTAAACATGCCTGAGAAATTTAAAGGTTGCAACCAGATAAAATTTCAGATTAACATAAAAATTAAACACAATTTAAAAAAAAAGGAATGTCATACAGGTACGATTTACTGGTTAAACTGTGGAACAAAGACACACGTACTTCCATGTACCTGTCTCAAGCCAGGAACATGTAGTCCAGTGGATTTTATTGTTAATATGCGTTTTTCAGTAGATTAGGAGGATTATTGTGCATTGTAGGTTTTGAATAATTTCACATTTCGTACTTTTCCATGCCTCTAACAGCTTACAATATCATGATTATGTACTTTGTGGTATTGTTTGACCCGTAGAAGCTCAAATTTGCATGTCATCTAGTGGTGACGGTTGTCTTATGCACAATCATACCATATCTCCCAATGATTTTTATATACCAAATGTATGTGTGTCAATTATACAGTTGAACCTATATTACTAATCTTCTAGTGTCATGAAATATTTGCATTAATTTTGTATAAAATTAAAAATGAAAAGTCTCAGGTTCTGAATTCATACCATGCATACCAAACGCTTAAAAAAGGACATCTTTGTAGTACATATGTACATGTACAAACGTGGTAACCTTGTACTTGTAAGTTTGTACATACAATGTATTGCAGACATTTACATTTTGTATTTTGTTGGAGTTAATGTGAATTAAAACATTCTTTATTATTGTTATTTTTTGTATTATCAGTATTTTGATATTTTATAGGGACGATGGTAGTTGCAAACATTGTGTTGGATTTTTGTTTGCATTGTATCAGTTTGCAGAGAGGCATGTAGATAGATCCACAGAAGTAGCCACAGACATCCCCTGCGGTTGGGACAAACCTAGGCAGACATCAAATCCCGCCGTATCAACTGATACTGAGTATGGAAAAATTACTAACCGTGACAAATTCAATCCATTTTCAAAGGAAATAAATACCAAAGAAATTATGAAAAACCTCTTTAAAACATGTAAAGAGCATGGATCAGTTCTTATACATACGATAGAACCACCGTCCGATGATAGTGACATTGAAGTTGACGCAAATGCAAACATTCCAGAATACCCAACTTTCTGTGAAGTTATTTCAAGTTATCAGTCTGAACATGAAACATATGACCAAAATGAATTCCTTGAATATGTACGTCAAATTTATACAAAGGATAAGATAGAACAAATTGAAGCAATAACAAGAGATCAAAGTGAAAGTGACTTATGGTTTAAATACAGAAAAGGAAGAGTGACCGCATCAGTTATGCATTCAGTTTTGCACTGCAGTTTAGAAAGATTAAATCAAAACAATTACATCGTAAAACGAATTCAAGGTAAAGTTTCAGCCTTTTTCTCAACTGAAGCAACAGAATATGGCAAACAAATGGAACATGTGGCAAGGAATCAGTATATGGGACTGTACAAAGTGGAACATACAAAAGGCAATGTATTTCCAGCCAGTTTAACAATTAGCCATAAGTATCCATATTTGGCTGCGTCACCAGATGGACATGTGAAATGTGAATGCTGTGGTGAGGGATTGCTAGAGATAAAATGTACATTTATTCATCAGCATAAGTACACTAAAGAAATAGCTATGGCAAATGATTATCATATCCATTTTATGGAAGGTGAAATCAAACTGAAGGAAACATCTTCATGGTACACTCAAATTCAGACCCAGTTATTTGTAACTGACAAGAGATGGTGTGACTTTGTCCTTTTCACAAAAAAGGACATTTTGGTAGACAGAATATACTTTAATCAGCAGTTCATGGATAAATGTGTTGAAAAAGCAGGTGAATTTGTGTCAAAATTTCTAATTGTCAATAAAGATTATTAAACCACTTTATCATATTAACTGAATCTTTCAGAAGTTATTACATGTGCAAATGTATATATAGTGTGTTTGGTCAGTGTGAAAATACGGATAAAAATTAATTAAAAATCAGCCTCAGGGATTGCTTTTAGCAGAATTTTTTTTGCATCTTTAATTTTGAAAATTATAATTACTACATACTTCATGTACTTATTAAAATAGGAAATTTCAGATTAATATTTAAAAAAATAAGGATATTGCCCTTTAGACTCAAAAGTACATTTTTTTGGACATACATGTACATATACATGTATTACATTAGGAGAACACCCTGTTCTTACCTGGCTATTGTTAAACACTGTCACATCATTATACCATCAACTTGAAAAACGGTATCACTTTCAATTTGGATTAAATTCTGATTTTTTAAATACTTCTTTTCCTGTTTTCATAGCCACCAAACATACTATAGACTAGTCATGATATAGAAGTGGGATGCATCCTTGTATGATATTTATACTTTGTTGAGCTGCTTTTGTTTGCTTTATATTTTCACCTTTGACCCCCTCAGGGGGTTGGTTCCAGTAAAATTAGTTTTAACCCCAACATTTCTTGTGCCTGTCTCAAGTCCGGATGTAGAGGTCATTAGCTAGACTTTTACTTTCTCAGATGAAAACAGTTCGAGCTATCGAGGTCCAACTACATTAAAACCTTAAACCAAGGGACTACAAAAAGGGTTCGAGACATCCATGATGTTTGAGCCATCGAAGTTCAACTGTATTACCTGAGAACAAAATTGAAAAAGTGAACCTTGGTCAATGTAGCATGAAATATAGGTCAGATATAATCAAAATATTGTATTGTATGTTGATTGGACTATTAGTTATTTTTGTTGTTCTGCTGTTATATGTATTGGATCATGCATCCTATAATGCTCTTTCCAATAAAATATTGAATGACTGATAGAGATCAAAGTTTACAGACTCCAAAATATGTAAAAATAAACTAAGCTTCATTGCGATGGTACATATAGTAGGAAATCTAGATCCTGATAAGTTAACTGTGCCTCAAAGTGAACTTAAGTCAATGAAGCAAGAAATGTAGGTCAATGTGACCTATTTTGTTTAGGATACTATGATTATACACTGTGATAATGTTAATGCATTACATATATTTTCGAAACTTGCCTTATATACATGCACTTAGTTTACCAGCCTAATACATTTGTATCTATTTTTGTTTCTAACAGAACCCTTCAAATGCAAAAAAAGAAGAATTAAAATGCAATTATGTCAGTAAAAACACTAAGAATCACTGTGATTTATCATTTTAGTAACACACTTCTTGTACTGTAGCTTATTGCAAGGTATTAAAAAGACAACACATAAATCAGAATTAAGATTTTACTAGTGGCTTCTGTAGATTGCATATAAATGCTGCAACAGTAACCATTGGCTGAACAAGAGACTTCATATTCCATGGAATAATTTGGGAAAGCATTCTGAATTCCTTTAAGCGCTGAATAGCCCGTTCAACATGAATTCTAAGATTTGCAGTCTTCCTAGTTTTTTGTATTTCGCTCGCATTTAAGTATTTTCCTTTGCCCCACTTGCATTTACGAGTAAACGGAGAAATTGTAAGATAAGCCTTCCTTTCTGTTAGGAGATCCCTTATGGTGAAACCTCGGTCAGCCATAATTTCATCGCCTGGAGAGACTAAATCTAGGAATCCACTGTGTTCTGTGATGTATCTATCAGATGTGTTACCACCCCATGTGTTAGAAATAAAATTAAATGCTCCAGTTGGTGTTATGCTGACCAAAAACTTGAAGGTATTATGTGATTTGTAGTTACTATAAGTTCTTGCATTGACAGTAGGGTTCTTAGGTCTTTCAATGAAAATTTCCGTGCAGTCTATTATGGCCCTTGTGCGTGGAAAACTTTTTTTGAATGACTTAGGCATAAATTTATTAGTACGAGCTCTTGATGGCCATGCAATACAATCCTTGAAAAGAAAGTACAATGCAAATATCCAAGTGGTGAAAATAGATGAAATAGCTTTTGGACTTACTCCAAATAAATGTGTCATAACAAATGTTGGCAAAGCAAGTCGCAATCTAACATGTGTTAAAATGAATTCATCAGATGTAGACAGCTTTCTCGGAGGACCTGGCTTTGTCCCATTGTTTTGATACTGTTTTTCCTCATTACTTTCATTCCTGTTCAGTATTTCATACCACTGCAGAAGTTAACTGCCATATTTTTTTATTTCATTAAATACTTCTAGATTTGGAAGACCAGTATATTTCCGAATTGATTTATCACTTTTGGTGATCTTTTCAATGAAAATTTCTCTAAACAATTTACTTTTATCCTTAAGTGTTGCTTTTAAGCTTGAATTTTCTAAAATGACTTGTTCAATATCATCTGCAGTTAAATCAGTTTGAGTTCCCTGGTCGATAAACAATTCTTCCATTTTCCCAGTCCTAATGGTTGCCCTTCTGTAACAGTGGTCTTCATCAATTTGTGGTTGTGTAGTCTGCAGTGAATCTGAAATTTAATTGATGATATACAATGTAAGTCTTCAAGACCTTTGATAACAATTAAATTATTGATATGTTACATATAAGTAAGGGAATCTGGATCAGAGAAGTCCTTGTAGTCAGTAGATGTATGTACAAATTGATTTTTCATTTGGTTATTTATATAAATTTTTTTTTACAAAGAAGAGAATGCATCCGTAGGAGGCCGATGTCCCCAATAAAGTTTAAGTCCAGTAGATAAGAAGTTGATAGGCAACCCCATGCATCATAATGTTCCCATATAACATACAACTCGTGATGCTAAAGCTGCATACCAAATTTCAAATCATTTACACAAATGAGGTTTTCATTTTCAAACTACATTGCAACTTTTTTTTAATTTATTTTTATGTATATGCTTATAATTTTGTTTCTATAACTTTACAAGTTGTGTTTTTTCACTACTCATGTCATTACTACATGTACAGGTATTACTATAAAATGAGTGTTAATAAAGGAGAGAAGATATCTTATTTTTTTCCCACTCTTGTTCATGTGGTCACACTTTTAAAAGATCACTGTAAAAATTCGGGGGGGGGGGGGAGGCTTCAAAGTAATGAAACCTTATATGGAGTAATATTTTTAAATGTAGTACAAACAAGTTCCTAAATTATTAAATTCATATTGAATATTCATTATTGGTCAAAGTCTGATTCACATTTGCAATAATATACATGTACTAGTATATGTGAGTACCTTCATCTTTGTTTATTGAAGTTTCCACATTTACCACCTTCACCACTGGAATGATATGGTTTTCCTTGCATGAATCATCTTGAAAAACACCAATTTGTACTTTTGTTTCATCACCACATGGTGTCTCTACAATATAATATCATATTTTTAGAATCACTAAATGTAAATGTACTTTAGTTTTACATCTATATCACTAACTTTTTAAAAAAAATATGTACAGTTTTATACATTATTTAAATATTTATTACTTAAAAAAAGATATTCAAATTAAATATTTCTATTCTCATTAGTCCCACATAATGACAAGAAAGTTAATATATATTTTTATGCCATGCATGATTTCAAAGAAAAAACTTGAAAGCATTGTAGCTTTCAAATTTGATAAATACAAATACAAATAATTTTATTATGCCAATAAATATGATAAATTAAATCTTGGTTTTTTTCATCAGGATGTTGGGTTGTTCTTTTTATTTTCAAATGATTATGCCAAAAATACAACATTTAAAAGTACCAACTTTTGCATGTTTGGATAGGACTTAATTTCACAGCTTGGATTACTTCTGAAATATGGTAAAGTTTGTATGTGGTCCCTTAGTTTGGAATTGCAGTTTGCTCTGACTCCATGTCATGTGAAGATGGAGTATGTTCTCCTTGGCATTAAGCCTGGATCTTTTATTTTTACTTCATTTTTTAAGAGTAGGTAAGGTTAGGTGAAACGTTTGGGGGGTAGGTCATTGGAATTGCCAATGATGATCTAATTGATATTTCATGGTTTTAGATTCTCCATTATATACTGTGATGTTTAGCAGTTGTTATTACCTTTGTGTACCGTTGTTCCATTGGTAATATTAGTGACTTCACTTTGGGTAAGTTCTGTTAAGGCCTCCCGTTTTTTGACCGCCGCCATCGATCTGCTTGGTTGAAATTCTCCATAATTGTTCCATGCAAATAATTCTGGAACTTTGCTTCCTTCAGAAAAATGCCTGGAACATACCCTATGGTGTGGTTTGGGGTCATACCCAAGAGGTTTTCTGATCATTTCCAACCACATTGATCTCAGTCTTGGGTCTTTTTTCTTTGTTGGAAATGCAAAGAATTTGACATTTTCCATCCACGGGTATTTTTTCAAGTCCTTCCTGCTGTCTGATGTGCATTCGGGAACAACACACCAATAATTGCTAGTATGTTTCGGCGAGAAACTGGTCATTTTGCGGTTTGAAATTTTGCCGCCATGAAACATGCAGAGAATTTTTCTAAGTCACATGATCACGTACCACTTTGGTACCTCCATATACATGATATACGAAAGAGCGATACATCCCGAAACTGAACTATTACCTATTACATTTAACATAACTATATAGTATTAAATAAATAAACCAAGTAGTATTAAAATTATTTAATAATGAAAAAAATATTGATACAAATATTATTATATGACCGAATTTATAGTATGGCCGAACCGATTATGGACGAAACGACAATGGACGAACAGATAGTATGGCCGAAACGTCTTGTTTCCGTCCTCTTCTTTATAATTCAGCACTCCATCCACATACTGATGATAACGTGCCGGGCACTGATTCGGGTAGATGGCTACAAGATGATGTATAATTGATGCGGGTTCTAATTCGCCTTTTCTCAAGTGTTGCCCAATTTAGTGTTTGCAGCATTTCAGTGACTGAGCTGGTGTCATGGTATCTGTTGCATGTGTACCTTGCTGCTCTGCGCTGGACCATCTCAAGTTGGTATGTTTGTGATTTGGTATGTGGGCCCAGACGCAGCTGCTGTATTCTAGCTTTGGTCTTACTAGTGCATTATATGCTTTTTCTTTAACTGTTTTTGAATTATATTTTAAATTTCTTTTAATAAAGTTCAGCTTTTGTGTGTTTGTGTCCTATATCATTAAACAGACAAGAAATTTGACTAGAAATACAGGAAAAACACAAAATAAAAAACTTTATAAAGAAGGGAAAACAGCAGCCAAAGATATAAAACAATGAAAGCAGATTTATAACCAGGGAGGTATATAAATATACGTCCCTGTTATAACCTGGGACTAAAACACACCTTTTGATCCCGAGACTCAGCGGCCACTTCACCATCTCATTTGTGGAGCCGTTAAGTCTGGTGTAATAAAAATCATTATATGTCTTATATGACAAAGATATCGGAATAATCCTTATAATTCAGTATTTTATAATCATTTTAAGTACTTTCAATCTCAGGTACTGACTGTTTTGCAGCGCTTCATCTTTACTCATGTTACTGAGTATCCAGAGGCGGATCAAGACATTTAGAAAGGGAGGTCCAATTTTTGTAGACCTCTTGATACATCAATTTTCTCGATTTCTCATGGAAATAAAGACCAAAATTTACCCCATACTTATCTTTTTTTATTAATTTTTGCGTTTCAAAGGGGTGCCGGGCTCCTCTGCCTCCCTCCCGGATCGGCCCAAACAGTATCAATTAAAGCATTGTAAAAGGAACACGCCCGGTGGTACATGAGGAAATGAGAGACACTCTTTTTCTTACAATGCTCGATTTAGTAAAATTTGTGTTAACTACCAACGATTAACCATTCATAAAAATTTATTTGTTTGTGCGATCTACATATATATATAGATCCGATTGGCCACAATGAGTCAGGAAGTCGGGCCACCATAGTTAAAGGCCCCGGCGATGAGGACCTCTAGATTCAACATTTTTCCGTAAAATCCGTATAGACCTGCCTCTTGTGTACCCTATTTATATCTGCATGTCGTTTTTACCCATATGTCTTAAAATGAGTGTGAAACTTGCTTTTTGGGTTTTGTTCATTTTAACAGTAGGATTTCAGTTTTCTTATTCTTCATTTTGACACTATCCATGCATTGATTTACAATCAACTTCCTATCATCTGCACAGGTTGGACATCATGCATTTGCCGAAAAAGATCTGGTCAAATTAGACATTGAAAGAATAATTTTACCTGACATTTTTGCCCCTTTGCGAAAATAGTTTGGCTGACAAAATTTTCTTGTACAAACTGTATTAATATGATCTGTTCAACACAAATCCCAATACACCTGCAAGTCAAATGGTCATTACCTATAATTAAGATATGTCTTTGTTGTAAAATTCAGTGGTAAAATTCCCCCTTGCATGTTTGTCGGTAAACCGGATACATTTTCTTGTTTCAACTTCGAAATTAGGTATAAAAGATCTTTTATATTACATCAGTGGTGGATGCACAGCAGGCGAAAAATCTTTGATCGGTTTTCCTTTACTTTGTTGGAAATAAATTAAAGAAAATCGTATGACCTTTTTCTTAAAACTGGGGGGAAAACTGCGACAATTTTTACATCATACGTCCCCCTAGATCAAAAGCGTGGATCCGCCACTGCAAATGCCTCGGTTTGTGTTAAAAGTAATTCGAATCTATTTCGTGTTCTTGTCTCCTGGTTCGTTCGAGCCACCAGTTAGGAGGCACAATCCGGTGTTAAGGACATCTGTACATGTAATTCTTTTCGAAGCCTCTCCATAGTTTCCTTTCAACAATGGGTCAAGATCCACACCTTATGGCAAACTGTGAAAGGCCCAAGAAAAATGAAAAACCATTCAATATCAAGCAGTAAATTTAACAAAGTAAAACTAAAAAGCAACGACATTTACCGGATGTTTCATGTGTTTTTTTATTTTCATCAGCTAATGCGGTCTGAAGTCTGGTCAATTTTCGGGTGCGACGACAGTGCTAAAACGTTTAGGTGAAATTAAAAAAACAATCATTCGTCATACGCAGTTATGAGAAATTATTAACAGAAGAGCAATATTTAAATCAGAATAGTATAAAACTGCAGTAACCATGAAGTTAACAAGAAAAAATAGGTTGGAAGTTAGCCCACAATTCGCCAGCCCGCAATCCCGTTCCGTAAGTCACCTCGTATAATTCATACATAAACTTTTGAAATGAATAAATAACAGATTTACTCACGATATCTATCCAGATTTTCGCAAATATTGTCTCCCCAACACATACGGACGACATTTTCTGCTGAAAGAAAATTATTTATTTATTTATTTGTGGTGTATATGTTTGTTTGTATATATGGTGGTTTTTGTAAAGGATTCTAATATTTTTTAAACATAGCAAAGATTATAAAAAAAACTTGTAAAAAAGAAAACAGCACAGTATAGAAAAGATTTATTTGATAAGCTTATACTAAACTGAGAGATAATGATCCAAAACAATATTTGAAGCTTCTTTAATCTTTTAAAATATGAAAATTCAAATAATAAGATAGAACTTCAGCTAGGCTGGTTTTCCTGAATTATCAAAGCACTTTCAAACTCAGGGGGAAATATATGACTTTGATACTGCCTTTAAAAAGAAAGTTGAATCAGACCTCTTGGATGAGCTAAACAATATAAATGAGGTAACTGATAAACCTTTTACTGTTTCTGAGGTAAAATTATCTCTCAAAAAACTTAAAATTAAAAAAAGTGCTGGACCTGACCAAATCTCTAATGAAATTTTCAAGTATATTGTCTAAGAAAGGAAAAGTTTTTTCTTGCTTTGTTGATCTACGTCGTGCCTTTGATAATGTGTGGCATGATGGGCTTTTATATAAATTGCGTCAAAATAATATTGGAATGAAAATGTTCAATATCATTAAAGATA
>JARWCS010361650.1:0-10601 GCA_034783895.1 Geukensia demissa | reverse complement strand
CCATTCACATAATGTTATTTTGCATGTGTATACACAAAAGGAGCACTTAGGGTTCTTATTTGTACCTACTATGTTAAATAACAAAGAAAGGAATAAAACACTTGTATGGAGCATATAGGATATGAAATTTGATGTACTTTTTTTTCTTAAATAATGTGTCTCTTTGCATGTCTTCTTCTTGTTTAAAGAATTGATGTCCTATGACTTACTTATGTTAACCTCAATACCTGTGATGGCTTTATTTTTTAAAGTGATGACAGGGTGTTATAATTACCTTCTCTTTTTTAAATAAAACAGGTTGAAAAGTGGATTAATGATTCTAATCCAGATATCGTTATAATGTACCAACCTAAGCCAACTAAAAAGAAACCGGTTCAGGACACCCTGCATCTAGGTAAATCATTTTCATTTTTAGCTTACCTGGCCAAAAAAGGCCATTTCTTCTCTTTTTATATATATCAGCTTTTGCCATCACTTGGTGTCTGTCATCTGTTGTAAGTCCACAATTTACATTTAAATCTTCTTATCCTAAACCATTTGCAATAGGTTGATAAATCCTGGTTGCAACATATTTCAAAGTCAAAAATTGTTTTATTATATGAAAAGATCTCAAAATAGACATTCTGAGAAGCTCAGTGTAAATTGCGGCAAACAAGAGAGTTGAAACAAACAAGAACCTATTTGTAAGAACTGTAAAAGAATGATTCAAGAAAAGTTTTTCTCTCTGAAATATTCTTCATTAAGAGTAATTTGAATCAAGTCAATTAACCACAATTTTCATTTGTGTTTTGAAAATGTAAAAAAAAACTACAAATGAAAAAAGCACTTCAAGTGGCTGTGTTTGTTGAATGATGTCAACACTAATTGGATGTTGGATGTGATTGTTGACTGTAAAGACTAATCTGATTCGACGTCATGACGTTAGGATTTTTGTGTTCTATATTTAGATCAAATGGGGTTGATAGGGTTAATAACAAAAATCCAATCACCCGATATGATCTATTTATAACAAAAAGTAGAAATTGAAACTTTTATTCTATTTAAGCCTCATTATAGGTTGCTATTGATTACAGTCATTACCTTTGAGGACCTTTTAAGCCAATCACTATTGAGCAAGAACCCCTTCATACAATAAAATGCATTGATTAAAATCAATATTGACTTTTTTTAAAATTGATGTGTAATAAAACAAATACAGTCTTTTGTATTAGTCAATATGGTCCCTAAAAACTACGGCTTCAGTCAATATTGAATACTTAGGTCCATAAAAACTCATATTGACTTCTACAAAAGACTGTAACTGTATAATATACAATACATTTTCAGTCATATTTGTACCTGATCTTTGAGGGTGTACAATTAATCAATTAGTATTTCTGGAAGTTTATACTTGGTCATCTTTGACGGTTAACTGCTTAATCTGTGCCAGCCCAGTTTTTCTCACTTAATAGTGTATTTTTCTAAAACAGCATTTTAAGATTTGGATATTCCTTTGGTTCATAATAAAAGTGTTATCTGTTTTAATGATTTTGGCCCTTGTGATCCCTATTACTTTAAAGTATAGGAATGAGTCCCACTAACAGAACAAACAATGCAAATTACTGAAAAACCACAAGTATTTAGAACATTCATTTGAATGAAAATTTTAGCTCAACTGTGATGAATATTTTAATATTCTTTTATCTTAGCTTCTCCTTCCTGCCAGAATTTTGTGTCATCAAAGACCATTGAGGAATTTCAAACAACCATTCTCAAATCAAAAGGTCTGAGACCAAAAACTCTGAAAGAAGGTATTTCATGTAGAAAGATACATTTTCTTATTTACAATTATTATACAAATTCAAACCTTACTAACCAAATATTTGTTTTAATCTGTGCTAGAAGGGTTTATTGTTCTTCATACAACAAGCCATATTACTGTGATTGCCTCAACTCAAGAAATAAAAGTGTAGTCAGGATATGATTTGGTATTTAACTGATATTTAGACATCACCTTTTTTAGTTATAGGCTTTCCATCAACAACAATGGATTTTTCTCTTGTATTTGGGTCAAATTTCAAAAAATGAGTGCATTTTTAAAGTGCAAGATCACAGCAAAACTAGTAATATTTTTACCAATAATATCCTATTGGACGCTCTACTTGTATGCTTCAATTGATTTTATAGAACTTTCAGTAATGTAATTGTAGTATTGAAGTAGTGCAGCCTCATGTTGTAAAATGTTTAAATAACAAGAAATGTTGATTCACATTTATTTTCTTTATTATTTGAACAATTATCTAATCAAATACAATGTAATTTCAGAAATGCCAGAAGTAAGAGATGTATTACTTGATGCCAATGCAGGCACCAAGAGGAGTGCAATATCCTCCTTTACACAAGCTTATAGTAAGTTTTTCATCAATTTATACATTCCAATTACCTTAAAAGAAAAAAATGATTGTGGGAAAAAAATTTGAAAAATTACTTGCAGTGATGAAATGAAAAATATGCGCATAGTTGTACCATGGCATGTATACTTGTAGAGTGTTTTATGATATTCTGCAAAAGGAAAAAGATAAAGTTCATCCACTCAAATGTAGCTTTCATAGAATAACTGAACAAGTTGATAATTGTACAGTTGTAAGCATTATATAATGAATGTTAAAAAAAATATTAGATTTGATCCAAAAATTTATTTATGCCATTTTTCACTTTCTTTTTCCTCATATACAATTCTCAAGGGTTGTGAAACCTGTGTCTTTTGAAACATACTATTCCATGCGACCTAATTGCTGTCGTAATATATACATGCAGAGTAATTTGTTGTGATTGGTTTAACTGTTGCTATGCAACAACAGAAATCAAAAAGCATCACAAATAAACAAGGGTTTCGGAAAGCAAGATTTAGCAGACCAGCCAATAGAAACATCCTCAAAATTAATTTAATAATAGGATAAGCCAATCAGAAAACAGTATTTGCTTGATCACTAAGTGATAACTTGACAAGTCTTGTCATATATACAAAATATCAATTCACTTAATTAAACATTCAAATCATAAGAGAAATATGTACATGTACATAAGTATTTTGTTTGTTCCCCTCAATATGTTTCTTTGTTACCAATTTTATGAATTCTGTGTATTAAAAGATATGAGCCTTTGGTAAATACTCCTTTTTTTAACATGCTGTATTTTTACCTGTGTTCACAAATGCAGCTGCAAATATCTTTGCTGTAATGTGACACAAGTCCACTTGTTTCTATTTAAAGTGGCCAAGACAAAGAATATGTCCAGAGGGTATTGGGGGGTGGAAGGGCTAAAGCCTGAGTTTTGGCCCAATGACATCCCTTTCAAATGTCCAAGCACAAATAAAGGTATTTAGTTTTAAAATTATATTTTATAAGGCTATATCAATTGTGATTATCATTTACCAGTGCAGATGTATTTGTTTACTAGTACTCTCTTGTATATAAAAGTTTATTATTTTAATGTATGTATTAATGATGTATGTTATACCACTACACAACAAGTGTCGGCCAATACACATTTGATTTTAAAAGTCACATTTTTCTCAGGTGCTACTGAACAGATGAATTTTAACTTTGCTACTTGATATATATTGACCATGTTTTTAAAAGAAATTGTTTTGATAAAGTATTTAAGGTTTTAGGAACCTTAACTTATTGTTTTTATACTTATTAAATGTAGATCATTTAGTGGATATCATTTTGATAGCAGGTATAAACTTATTTACCAGTAGCTCCAAAGATTTTTTTCTGTTTGTGAAATCAATTTATTACCAAAGACCCAGTCTGGTAATGGGTGTATGGAGTGTGGTGATAGATGTGTGGTGATGGGTGTATGGAGTGTGGTGATGGATGTATGGAGTGTAGTGATGGATGTATGGAGTGTGGTGATGGGTGTATGGAGTGTGATGATGGATGTATGGAGTGTGGTGATGAATGTATGGAGTGTGGTGATGGGTGTATGGAGTGTGGTGATGGATGTATGGAGTGTGCTGATGGGTGTATGGAATGTGGTGGTGGGTATATGGAGTGTGGTAATGGATGTATGGAGTGTGGTGATGGGTGTATGGAGTGTGGTGATGGATGTATGGAGTGTGGTGATGGATGTATGGTGTGTGGTGATGGATGTATGGAGTGTGGTGATGGGTGGATGGAGTGTGGTGATGGATGTATGGAGTGTGCTGATTGGTGTATGGAGTGTGGTGGTGGGTGTATGGAGTGTGGTGATGGGTGTATGGAGTGTGGTTGTGGATGTATGGAGTGTGGTGATGGATGTATGGAGTGTGGTGATGGGTGTTTGGAGTGTGGTGATGGATGTATGGAGGGTGCTGATGGATGTATGGAGTGTAGTGAAGGGTGTCTGGAGTGTGGTGATTGATGTATGGAGATTGGTGATGGATGTATGGAGTGTGGTGATTGATGTATGGAGCGTGGTAATACATTTTGCAACCGCTGCAACCGGGAATCGAACCACTGTCGCCTGCGTGCCAGTCAGCGCTCTTACCTACTGAGCCAAAGACTTAACTCCCCAGCTCAGCCGATTAAGGCTGGCTATATATCTTCTAAGGGAAGCGATCCCATTACTGAGCTCCACTGATTGGATAACAACGAATGATTACAATAAAATCAGAGATTGAAATCTTTCAGTAAAGATTTAAAAATGCTCCAAATGTCTTAAAATTTGTTATATATTTACAAGTGTGGACACACTAGTATGTCTCCCCTGTATAAACGGCTTTGATCCTATAAACATGTGGACTCAATAATTTTTATATATAGATATTCAGCAAGTAATATCACCAGGATGTTTAATAAAAATTTGACTGAAATCAATAAACTGTAAAAATGAGGTCAAGGAAAAAAAAGCTGAGACTTATATATCAGACTGACATGTATTCCAATTAATGAATAAGGACACCCAATATTGTTGACCAACCACTTATAGTAATTGAGAAACAGACCTAAGTCTGAAAAGTAGACCCTGGTCAATGGACCATGAAAATGAGGTCACGGCATATGATATAAACTCCTAATAATGTATAAGCATACCCAATATTGTTGACCTACATCTTATAGTAACTAAGAAACAGACCTAAGCATGAAAACTTAACCCTGGTCAATGGACCATGATAATTAGGACAAGGACATATAACATATGGCAGACTGACATGTACTCCTAATAATGTATAAGCACACCCAATATTGTTCACCTACCACTTATAGTAACTGAAAAACAGACCTAAGCATGAAAACACGACCCTAGTCAATGGACCATGAAAATGAGGTCAAGGACATATGACATATGGCAGACTGGCATGTACTCCTAATAACGTATAAGCACATCCAATACTGTTAACCTACATCTTATAGTAACTGAGAAACAGACCTAAGCATGAAAACTCGACCCTGGTCAATGGACCATGAAAATTAGGTCAAGGACATATGACATATGGCAGACTGACATGTACTCCTAATAACGTATAAGCACACCCAATATTGCTGACCTACCACTTATACTTACTGAGAAACTGACCTAAGCATGAAAACTTGACGCTGGAGTTTTGAAGTCACTGAACCATGAAAATTAGGTCAAGGACCAATGTCATGTGGTTGGTCAACCACGAACTATGCACACTAAATTTTGTCATCCTAGCATTTATACTTTCAGAGAGGTAAAGCTTTCAAAAAAGTCTACGCCACTGCCGCCGGAAAGTAATACCTATGTCTAGCTTTCGCGACAGGCGAGACAAAAACCATTAGTGCAAAGGGCTAACTAACACTTTTTTTTTCATTTGTTATTATGATTCTTCATTAAACACAAAATATATGCAAAAAATAGGGTGGTTGAGGTTTGAGTCTATAAAATCCACACCAAAATACAGCTCAAAATTGGCATTTTTTAAGGTATTTTATGAAAAAGATTGATTTTGCAAACTTCTGACGACCTAGATTTCCATGTCATGCAAAATTTATCAAAAATATTATTGGTTTCAATATTCTGGAAGTCTGCCAATAAATTCTGACCATGGTTTCAATAGATTTGAAAAAAAAAATTTAAAGGCCAAATAAGGCCCTTACAGCACATACTCTTTTTTGCTACTGTAAAACAATTCATCTTAGAATTTATGAAAAGATTGATTGATTGATTGATTGGTGTTAAATGTCCAGTGGCAAATATTTCATGCATATCAGGACGAGAACATATTAATGAGTGATGATGAATGGATTCTGCTTTGCACTAGACCGACACACTGAGCCGGATTTTTAACGTGCTAGCTCACAAGGCAACAGTCCGAAGGAAGACATGCTACCTTATTCTGACTCTGGGCAAACCAGTCTTTGTTCTTACACCTAAATGCTGCGTGCTTAGCGGAGAAGCAGCAAATACCAATTTTAATGTCTTTGGTTTGACCCGGCCGAGGATCGAACCCACGACCTCCTGCACTCAAGGCCAGCACGCTAACCATTACACCACCGAGGTGGTTTTTATGAAAAGAAGTAAGAAAACTATCAAAAGTTTGCTTAGTGATTTGTAAATTTCATATTTGGTAGTAAATATTTAATCTAACTAAAATATTAGTAAGACCTTGGTAAGTTTAATCACTATGTTCTAACACTAAGATCTGATAATACTCCATTCTATTTTCATTAAAAATTACAAAAAAATCTAGAGTAACCCAACAAGATTTCACATGCACATGTCCAAAGTCAGGACTCATAGCCATTAGATTGTATTGTGCAATTTTCATTAATTTGTAAATTCCTTGTTTTATTTATTAATATTTGGTATTTTGACTATCATTTTATAGTTGCATTAATTTATTCTATCAAAGCAAATAAGAACTTGTCACAAGGAGTGGGAATCCACTCAAGATTGTTGTCAAGACTTTATAGATTTAATCTTTTGGTCACTGCTTAGTGATATATGAGGCAGACTCAATTGACATTTATTCCAGATCTGTATTCTCTAATTCAGGTACCGGTATCTTGTACTTTTGTCTGAAGTTTATAAATTTAAGATTGAGAGCATTAACCAATCGGATGTAGACAAGAATTACATTTGTAGAATTTTCAGATAAAATTTTTATATAATACACCATCCACCTTTTCTATCATAAAGAATGTCAGCCATATATATGAGCGAATTACATTTGGGCCAAATCACAAGTGTGACCATATATCATTTGGTCCAAAATAAAAGTAACATTTGGGCCAAAAATATTTGTAACTTGAGCCTTCCTTACCTAAAATGTCAGGTAAATGCGAGATCTGCTTAGTGCATTATTGCACTTAAGTTAAAAGTGTTCACCCCTGCTTTATGTTTAAAGTTTATTCTTAGTTCAGTTAGTTTTTCCACATGGATAACAAGTACAGACACCAATAGAGAGAGAACAGTGTATACGTAATTGCAAATTGTATTTTCTTCCACATCAACTATACTTAGAATAAGAAAATGTTTTAATTGGAGGTGCACAAATTCAAAGTCAAGGCTACTGTTAAACCCAAATATTTTTCAAGATAAACATTTATATGGAAAATTGTACTAAAACAAATTCATATCATATATTAATAAAATTTTAGCTAAAGGTAAAATTTAATTTTTGACCAAAACGTATACTTTTTTTTTTGCCCAGATGATATGTCGTTTGGCCCAAACGTAAAACGCCACATTGGATTCCTGGTGGAAATGATGGAAATTTTGGCAGATGACTATCAAAGAGTCCTTCCACCAAATGTTGATCCCATTTGGCAAAACTGTTTAAGGGAGATGGCTTTTGTAATTGAGGACTGTTCTGAATGAAATATAATGGACACAAAGTGATGGTAATAGCTAGCATGACCCTTTGGGTAGTAGAGCTAAAATTACTGCTTTTTACCTGATAGCATCTATTTCACCAGACCTCCTCTTGTTGTACATCAACAATCTTGCTTGTGCAAGTAACATAATTTTTCTGAAGGTGACTGCATCAGGCTTTAATTCTACTCCTTGCAGTTCCTTTATCAAATGCTCATTAATTTTGCAGATGTCTTCAGGTGCAGGAATTTCTCTTTCATAAATCAGTTTTCTTTCAGCTAAAACACCTCTTGCAATCTTTGTAACCCTTTCTTGCCATTCCATCCCTATCAATTGTAGTAGGTTTTTACAGTCCTTTATATCTTCCTTGTCCCCATTGTTCTTCAACAGAAAGGCCCATTTTATATTTGTCATTCGAACTAAATCATGTTTTATTTTGATCGCGTTCGATGGAGATTTTAAATCATCCTCATCATCCATCATTGGCATGCAAACAGTTAAGGCTTCCTTTGTTAGTTTGTCAAAAAGACTGGGTTTGAGGAATGACCACATAGGATCCTTGTTATTATTGTTAACATCTGGCATATTCTTTCTCTCACATTCTTTGGTAACAATTATTTCCTCATTATCATTACTTTTAGGAGAGTCACTTTCTCTTAGAGCTGTTAGATATCTACTACAAAGCCTCATTCTAGAGGAGGTGGTGTTCTTCCTTTTTAATGTATTGTCATATGATCTCCGAAGCCAAGATTCCCCAAGTGACAATATTATAGGATCATTTATGGCAACTTTCGTCACATCATCTTTGGTCATGGATGAAATGACCTCTTTGGCCATCAACTTAGAGGCGCTTGTCTTGAGTGATCCACTCATAATTGAGGACTTTAAAATAATAGACTTTTTGACTGTTTTTTCTCTATAAGTTTACACTTAGCTTGATGCCTAGCTAGTGTATTTTTCAGCATCCAATTATTGCAGTTTGGACATGGTCCATAATCTTCAACATTAAACTCTTTAACTGGTCTTCTGCTAAGAAGTAATTCTCCCTCTTGTTTTGCAATAACATTGCAATTATGTTTGTCATCTCCTATTTCTCTTAAGTGGGTTAATGATTGATTTTCAATCAATGTTTTGTGTTTACTTTTTAAGTGAGGATTTATATGCAGTAGCATTTCTCCGCAAAAAAGGCACGAATGAAATGAATTATACACTCTGTCCCCACTTTTTTTGGGTTGGTTTGTCTTTTTCTCAAATGACTTCAATACCTTTCTGACATAAATTTTTTGGGATGTCTTTAGCGTATAGCTTATTTTCCTCATCTAAATCATCATTATCATCACCATCATCATCTACTTCTCTCATGCTTGTTTCTGGATTTAACATTCCATCAAACTCCTCACAACTGGCCGCTTCCTGGTCAAATAATTCTTCAGATGTTCCTAATATAATATCCTCTCAGTCTTTGTCATTAAGTGAGCTTAACTCTTCCACTTTCAAATCGGGTAAATAACTCATTATTTTTTCGAGCGTATCACCAGACTCATCATCGCTATCTTCAGAACAGGAATGTGTAAAAAAAATTTGCTAAATGTACTTTAAAGCAATATTTTGTTTCAGAAAAGTGCTTTGAACAACAAAACAACGAAAAAAGTTGGTGCAAGAGATATTTTTTTTGGAGTTGGGGGGGGGGATTTCTCAAAGCCCATGTACTATGGTAGATTTTGGATATATGTAGTGGCCCTTGGCCAGAGATGCACAAGCATTGTAGAGGACAATCCAATTATCATTCCTTTAACATAACAATTCAGTTGGCTCATCGGTTTCTGACGAGAAGTTTGAGCCATTTAATACTTTATTGGCTCTTAAGGCCATGTTCTAAATTTAATCAATAAACTGTTTACAGTATGGTAGAAAGCATCTCTGTCAAGTTTAATAGCAAGTGGAAATTTATCATAGGATACAATCACAAATCCAGCAATGGGAAAATTCGGGATATTGGCAATAAACTGTGAACAAATGTTGGTACAAATGGTAACAATAGATACCAATTGTTACCATTGGCAGCCAATCTCCTAAAGAGTCCTTTGGAAAACTATGTTCGGCTGAGGCAGCCATCTTGGTTGATGATGAGATAATCAAACACAAAGATGAAGGGGACCCATGTTAGGATCATTCCACTAAATGAAGATTCTAACTGAGCAAGAAGTTCCAAGAGGTAAAAAAATTTAATGACTGTCTCATATAGTTTGATGTTCAACTAAATTCCGCTGTGGCGGCCATTTTGATTTGAAGTCAGGAGTGGCGGACACAATTTTGGAAGAACATCATCCAAGAATCATTTCAGCAAAGTTTGGCTAAGATCGACAACAAAGTTTGGTCAAAATTGGCAGGGTGGTTTTAGAGGAGTAGATTTTTTTGTAATTGTGAACAGACGTCGGACGCCAAGTGATGAGAAAAGCTCGCATGGCCTTTAATCATAGGTTAGCTAAAAAGTATGCAAATGATATACAACTAAAGTCTCACAGGAGCCTGTAATCGCTCACTTGGCATACAATTGCCAGAAAAAAAAATTAATGAATTTCCCCTAGGGTCCAATGTTAAAGTAAGTGTGGCTGAGGCAGCCATCTTGGTTGACGGGTGGGGTCATCAGATTCAATTCTGAAAGAGGTTCACCTAAAGACCATTTGACCAAAGTTTGGTTCAAATTGAGCAAGTAGTTCTAGATAAAAAAAAATTAATGAATTTCCAATAGGGTCTAATATTAAACTAAGTTCGGCTGTGACAGCCATCTTGGTTTG
>JARWCS010361641.1:0-10602 GCA_034783895.1 Geukensia demissa | reverse complement strand
GTGTCCACACTTACCCAAAGGTTCATTTGTTCACCTTTCACATGTCAACATGCTGCGGTCGTATCATGCTGCGCTTGGGAAGCACCTGAGTTTATCCGTATCCTAACCCTAACCCTAGCTTAGGTTAGAGCCAGGGTTTATATTAGCCCCATAATTAGAGCTAGAGTTAAGGTTGTGATTTGTGATCCGTTCAGGGTTTACAGGGTTAGTTGTAGTTCGGGATTGGCTGTTTGGTTGGGCACAGATGAAAATTAAAACGGCGTAGAATGGAGAAATGAGCTTTAGTTTCCAGTGTTTTTTGTTTTTGTTGTTGTTTTTTTTAAAGTCGAAAACTTAAAGGGGGTTCAAACAATGGATTTTTTCCCGATGGGCGAGAGTATCCTGACTGAGTACGATTATCTCCGTAGACAAACATTATAGTATATGCTGGTGCACTCAGCCAGTGGTCTAAGCCATCCGCAATAATATGATGCTTCTAATATGTTCTGTAATTCTATGAGATGGTCTTTGATTTTGACTCATTTCTCCATTCTACGCCGTTTTAATTTTCATCTGTGCCCAGCCAAACAGCCAATCTAACCTTAGGGTTAGGGTTAGGGTTAGGGTTAGGGTTAGGGTTAGAGTTAGGGTAAGGGTTAAAGTTAGGGTTAGGGTTAAGGTTAGGGTTAGGGTTAGGTTAGAGTTAGGGTTAGGGTTAGGGTTAGAGTTAGGGTAAGGGTTAGGGTTAGGGTTAGGGTTAGGGTTAAGGTTAGGGTTAAGGTTAGGGTTAGGGTTAGGTTAGAGTTAGGGTTAGAGTTAGGGTTAGGGTTAAGGTTAGGGTTAGGGTTAAGGTTAGGGTTAGGGTTAGGTTAGAGTTAGGGTTAGAGTTAGGGTAAGGGTAAGGGTTAGGGTTAGGGTTAGGGTTAGGGTTAGGGTAAGGGTTAGGGTTAGGTTAGAGTTAGGGTAAGGGTTAAAGCGAGGGTTAGGGTTAGGTGTAACTTAAAACGGCAAAATTAGTCTATTGAACAATTAGGGAAACAAAGTCTTACATTGTTAAAACACTGATAATGGTATTTTTACAATCTTAGCAAGGCTTGACATTGAATGTTTAACTCACTTGATGGTAAAAAAATGATTATCAATAGCTAAAAATGTATGATTTATATGGTTAACTTAAGGGGATGCTTTATTTACATTTCAAAACAACTAAATTTGCATATAAAGTCAAAGGGAATGCTACACAACAATCATCAGATATTTCGAGATTATAGTTTGCCCCACATACAACTAATTTGCACCATAACAAACTTGACTACAGGTTACATCAAGTCCTTCAGTATGGGTTTAATGCTGCACATTTTGTGTGGTTGTTTGTGTATTGATATTGTATTTATTCAATGTTTTTTTTTCTCTTTAGTTGTGAAACAGAGGATGCAGATGTATGACAGCCCATATAAATCATGTATGCACTGTGTAAAAATGATATACAAGGAGGAAGGAACGATAGCTTTCTATCGTAGTTTTACAACACAACTGACGATGAACATACCTTTTCAGTGTATACATTTTATGACTTATGAAGTAATGCAAGACCTTACGAACAAAGATCGCCATTATGATCCAACCTCACACATGATTTCTGGAGCGGTGGCAGGGGCAGCTGCAGCATTTTTTACCATGCCATTGGATGTATGCAAAACATTATTGAATACACAAGAATGTTGTTCTAGAACTAGAGTGTCGTATGTTAATGGAATGTTTTCAGCATTTAGACTTGTTTATGAATATCAAGGATTGCGAGGCTATTTCAAAGGTGTTCAGGCACGGATTATATTTCAGATGCCAGCTACAGGAATATCTTGGTCAGTTTATGAACTCTTCAAATATTTACTAACCCAAAAACAGAAATTGGAAGATAAGTATCCTCGAGTTAATGGACTAACAGTTAAAGCCATTGACAGAAGCGACCTGTGACGAAAATAACACTCAATCTGACCGCCAACCACTTCAGACAAGAACCAGATTTGAACTTAACCAAGAAGTGAATTCATTTTTGACATTTTATTTTCATTTATGTGCGAGCTTAAATAATCAAGTTCATATATACAAAATTTTAATGTATTTTTTTCAGAAATTGATGTCACCAAGTTAAAAGGTAATATCTTATCAAGCATCTTCACTTAGCTGAATGTGTTTAATGGCATAATTAGCTGGATGTGTTTAATGGCATAATTTGCAGATTGATCATTTGTTATCCATTTTGTAACTCTCAACGCAATAAAAAAAACAATTTTTCAGAAAAACGTTGCACTTCTAAGATTTTGTCATTATTAAGCAGAATTAGTAGATATAATGTAATTGTTCATTTAAAGTCATCAGCATCACTGTCATTTTCTTCTTGAATATGTCCTGTAGGGAATAAACCTTCATACAAATTTTCATACAGAAACTTATATAGCTTAAGTAGATTTGAATTTTAATAATGCTTTAACTGAAACATAAATATATATTCGGACTTGGTAGGTTGGGATATTTATTTTAACTATAACATGCATAGTTTGAAATTATTATGCAAAAAATTAAAGTCAGTTCAGACAGATAGGATTGTTTTGGTAGCAAAAACACATAACTTTTCAGGTCTGAGCTAACACTGGTTTCTAAAAATTTTATCTTCAGATTTTGTTGGGGGAGGGAGTTAGTTAGACAACCATTTTTTTCTCACTCCACTATCAATCAAAGTTTGACACAAGTGCATTCAGACACTTTTTTAGCATAGATTTTTATTTGGAAATTGAATCGTAAATCTTTATCAATAATTTCATTTGGTTTTTATCTAAAATCTTTATTAATAATTTCATTTAAAGCTCATTCTGATCATATTTAAAGAATAATCAAACCAGATGTACATTTTATCATTAGTTTAACTTAAAGGTATGAACTATTTACCCAGTAGTACTGCTTAGGTTTAATTTCATGATCATATCCAGTTTCATCTGTGCTGAATTGTTCACAAGCTTTTTTCTTGGAATAATTTTTATCTAAAGAAGTCTAATAGAAGGCATTGAAAAAGCATTTCTATGGTATGACTTATTCTTGGAATAAATGCTTTAACATCTCAGCCCTGGAAAACATGTCAGTTGACAATCGCCATCACAGATTGTTGTCCGCTCAGTCTACAGAATTAGTGAATCTGTGTGCAGCCATATAAAAGAACCAAAAATCTTGGACTTGGAGCATCTGCATAGTGGATGGATACAAAATAAATTTTTGTCTTTAAATTATCATTTACAAAAGAGGTCATTGACCCCTAATTCACACGCTCTTATAATCAACTGTTAATTGGTTATTACTCGCACGTTACTTCTAAAAATAACAACTTGGTGTGCTCTTGTAACTTGTACAAGACAAAGCGTGGTCTCTTGAACTGAAGTAGTTCTGACCTTTGTGACTTTGGCAACATCACAGTGGACTGTTTTTCTACCCCGCAGTAAATGAAAAGTGCTGCAGGCAAGAATACATTGACGAGTTAACAAGCTTGTGTCCTTTTGTGGAGGATGGTCAGTTGATAACCATGTCATGAAAATCATTAATTACAGTTCATTGACCATGTCATTACTAATTAAGTCATTAACTATGCAATGATTAAAAAGTATTTTAAATCTGCAGTTTGTCATATTCATATTCATTTCATTGTGGTTTTGTTATCTGTTCTGAGGTTTATATGGTATTAGAGGCTAATAATTCAGATTACCGGTAAATACCATTTCTAAGGACAAATAGTTTCATATGACAGAAAATTGTATGGTCTCCTTGTCAAAACAAGACTAGAAAATAAACTAGCTCTAATTGGTCTTTAATGAAGTACAAGGGCAATTCAATTTCTTATCAAATCAGTACATTACTCCCTCGTAAATCATTCCAACTGAATGCAGTTAGCTGTAACAGTAGATATACAATAAAATCCAGCAAGATTTAAGTGGACATAAATATATTACTAATGATAAAATCAAAGGAAAACACCAGAATGAAACAAATATTTTAAAAGATAATCATCAGGTTTTAACTATGAATTATTGTTCACATTTAAAAAAACTACACATGGAGGAGAAGCTTGCTTTTTTAGTTTTGAAAATGTATTCAAGAGGTTGGCTGTGTCAAATTGAGTAGGTTTACACAGCTCTATCATTTTTTTTGTATTTATTATGATGAAGGAGTGTTATTTTTTGTCTGTATGTGTGGGTTATTATAAATGCTACACATGTGCAAATTGTCACAAAATACAGACTTTGTGTGGGTCATGAAAATTACTACACATGTAAATAGACATTTTTTGTGTGAGACATGAAAAGTGCTACACATTTGTAAATATCATTATAGACATACCCATCATTGTGAGCTATTTAAAATACTACAAAGTGGGCATTTTGTGTATTTATCTGCAGCGTATCTCAACTTTGTGCACCAGTTTTTTTGTCTTAATTATAAATAATTTTTTCAATGAAACCATAATTGTTTTGTATTGTGACAGTAGAATGACAGATGGTTACCATGGTAGCTATTCTGGTTAATGGTATTCCAAGTCAGTTTGAAAGACAGATGGTTACCATGGTAAATTCTGGTTAATGGTATTCCAAGTCTGTTTGAATGACAGATGGTTACCATGGTAAATTCTGGTTAATGGTATTCCAAGTCTTTTTGAATGACAGATGGTTACCATGGTAACTCTATGCTTAACAGTATTCCAAATCTATACTTATATTGTCAAGTGCATTGTTTATTTGTTTTGTATATGGCAAGAGTGAAATTGAAATTCTTTGTGTGCACTACAATACTCCAACCTCCTGGCCTTTTTGGCTTATTTTTTAAAGATTTTAATGTCAGTGTAAGTTTTCTTGTAATATATGCTGAAAAGCAGTGATTTCATTAACTTAGTATTGCTGCCTGTTTAATACATTTGCATCAAATAATTCAAATCTTTGTGAACCCTGACATCTACATTGTTACTGTTTCAAATCATGTACAAATATTGTTTTGTCTAAATTATTTCAGAATAAGATAAGACTTGCAGGAAGACACATATGTCCTTACTTTTCTGTGCTGACCAGAATCTGTTATACATCAGTCTTTTGCTGTTACATGGATTTATGAATTGTTAGGTGATCTGTTAATTTGAATGGTGCATTAAATTTGTTATAAATATATTTGAAAGCATTGTATTGTACTGAGAGAAGTTTATGTTTTTTATTGCTGAACCATTTTTGGGTAGCATTAATGTATTAATGCCTTTCTGAAAAAAGCCTTGATTTTCTTTAAGAAGCTGATGTTTTGATATCTGATAAGGTTAGAGAACTTTAAAAACATTATTAACCTATGGTTTTTAATAAACACAAGTTTTTTTATTTTGTATACAAGAAACATTACAAATTTGTTTGAATTGGTCATAAAAATGAAAAAAAACTTTGATCACCATTTTTCTTTGTCCACATACCATAATTAAAATGAATCATAAAATTTTGTATTCTGGTAAAAACAACAAATGTAAGTGTCATCTTTTGGTTGTAATAAATGTAACACTTTCCTAACAAAATTTTTGATGTTATGAATAAAAAGTTGCTGACCAGGCCTTATAAAAAATATTCAAAATTAATTCCAAGATACATTGTACATTGCTTTCAAAATTAATTGAATTTTACGAAGGTGATAGAAAAGTTATCTAGTAAAATGTATATACTTCTTACAGAAAACCATTGTAAAAAATTATTTATATTTCATAGAATTAAATGTTTTTTTTTGTTTTTTTTTTAAACAAATATGATTTTAGAATTTAATTTGTAATCTTTTTATGAAAAGGAACATTTAATTTAATTGTGATAGTTTAAATCAAAGTTACTTAGTATGTTATAGACCCTTTTACTGTATCTGCGTTCCTGTTACTTTGGGTGTAAATTGACACACTTTCCCAGAAATTTGACGTCAGCAAACAATTAAATGTGACGTGAAATTTATTGTATCATTGACTTCGTACACCCAGAAGCTGTTTCAATGCAAGCATTAAAGTCAGGAATGCAGATACAGTAAAGGGGTCCAATGATTTTGGTCACAGTTTTATCATAGTTGTAAATCACATGTTTCATTAACTGATATTTTTCACAGTTTGTAAACATGGTAAAACACCATCCACAATTTTTGTTTTGCAAGTATCAGATAAAAAGTAATGGTTCTTTGTTAACTTATTGAACTGATAAAGGTTGGTAATTTTAGGTTTTGGTAAATTTTTGAGCCACGAAGAATTTAATGTCTCTACTTCTTTTTAATGCCTCCTTAATAAAACCACACCCTCTTACACACATTTAACTCTAACAGGCTTAATTAAATTTATCTTGAATAACTATTGTATACTCTGCTTTATTGAATTTTTGTTTAATACTGTTTCATAAGTTTGTAATTTTCTTTTTCTTTCAATTAATGACATGTTTTAATTTGTTGGTTGATCTTCATTGCCTCAGTTTTATTTTGATGTCATAAATGGAGATCTGACAACGTCTCATTGATTGTGTTATTCTGACTAACTTTACATTTTACGATCAAATTTTATCTTCCCTATATATAGAGTAAGACTTTAACAGACCTAAAACATTGGTAAAAGATCACTAAAATTTAAGCGTCAAATCTTTATTTGTAACATCATTATAAAATGTGTATAATGAACACCTGATAATGAGATGTGTGACATTTGATATGTGCTTTATATGGATCTGTGTTTAAAGTTGCTGAAGGATGTTTGCTCCTCATGTTTTATTATAAGGGCCCTACATGTGGGTGCCTTATAGTTTTTACCTTTTCTGCTGTCTGTCAACTTTTTTTTTCAGTGATTTCTCAGCTAGTATATAAAGGAATGATTTAATATTCGGTATTCAGCATGATAATGATGTGTTGTATGATGATTTTCAGGTCTACTGTTTAACTACTACATGTCTACCTTTACATAATATTCTGTTTGCTGGGCCCTTGCTGACTGTCAGTATTTTAGTAAGAACAAAATTTTCAAATTATTATTATTATTTTTCATAACTTTAATTTGGGAACAAAATAAGCCAAGGAAATTAATAGGTCAGCATGCATGCTTTTGAGATGTCAACATTTGGTTGGAAATGGGTTTTGTATAAACAAGAAATTTCTAAAGATTTCATAATAAATTCTCAATTTGGTTTTTAAGATGTAAATCACCAAAATATAAAATAAACTTTTGGGTCTTTAGGCAAAGAAATTTTAGAACTGGCTTAAGAGTTTAAAAACAGAAAAAAACTCAAAGGCATGAGCAGCAATCATCCCTTATTATAAGCTATAACGTGATACAAGATTAACCTTTTTATACCAAACTGTTGTATTATAAGTTGTTATCACTATATCTAAAGTAAAATATCTCCCTCTGTTTGAAGTGTATGCATTTTATTTGATACCTTTGTATATTTGTTGAAATTATATTAAAAAGAAGACTGAAGAAAACTTGTTTATTTTACTTTGAATGATAACCTTTTGATGACAAATATAAACATGGCGTAATTGTAGCTCACCGGAACAGTTTTTTGGCAGGTTATTTAAAACTGACTTGTGGTTGATCTGTATGAGAAAGTGAATCAAATAATACAAAGTGGATTCAAATGTGAGTGTTTTTAGCCTTTATAAATACATGGTGAATTTTGATGTGTAATATGTATATTTAAAGGAGTAGCATCTCTAGCATCGGAACTAAAACATAGGAAAGCCAAGATCCAAACGTAAAATCAAGTACTCTAATCTGAACAAGCCAAGGACATCTATCATGTGCAATACAAAGGAAGCCTTCTCTGTTATTTCATGAGTCTAGAATTAAAATAAATACTGGAAAATTTTGTCAAATAACATGTGGTAAAATTTATGCTAGAAAGTCTGACATCAAGACTGGTGAAGCTCATCAGGGACCTCTGTCGTCCAGCAGAGGCATCAATCCAGTCATTTCAAAATGCAAGTTGACCAATGTTTTAACAAGCGTTTTATATAAGTGAAGTTTTGACTCGTGTTACAGTGGCCATCTTTTAGTTATTGTTCTAATTTGATTTTTGATACCTTGAATCTTAAAAAAACTTAATCCCATTGTGAATGAAAGCATCTGTCCCCATTTTGATAAACAAGCAATAGAAATTCCTTTCACTCGTGATCTTGCTGGTATTTGGATCCAATATTTCTTGTTAACAAACTTGAGTACAACCTTCCTATTTTCAGTCTTGCATCTTGGTTCTTTATGTTGAAGATAAGTTTCCAAATTTTTTAAGCCAGGACATTCAGTTTTCTTTTCCCAATGTATATTTTACTATTTAAGTCAAGTGTAGAATACCCATGCGAGAGATCAAAAGTGCATAGTCCAAAGAGACTAGACAAATTTTAAACAAACTAAAAGATAAAACGTAAACAAAAGGAACAAAGGTTTGGAATCCACAAACTCTTTTATTAAACAGGAGTGGGGTCAGGTGCTCCGGAATATAAGATGTGCAATTCTGGTATCTGTTTTTAAAATCAGTAACTAGTTTGCCTTGTTAAGATTATTCCAACAGATATGGCTGACGTAAATATTTCATTCCAGAACATATCTTTACTTAAAACTAATTAGACCTATTAGTATTACTTGTATTTGAAGTACAAAGAACTGACAGGTGCATAAAAACTTGACAAGTTTCCATAAAAAGGGTCACTTAATGAGTCAAGGACAAATAAATTAATTTGCTTGCTAATAAGTTAATACCTTAAACAACTGGACTGTTGCCACTTTCGACCATTGACAGTCCTGACCAACATCTTTTTTTTTTGGTGATGACCCTGCAAACTCAGAAACTTAGGTCCAATGAACTGACTTGGTCTTCACTTAAATTAGACGAGCATAAAACTGAAGAATTAAATTTTCCCAATGTCTAATACAATTTAAGTAAAAGTCGTTGAGATGTTTAGTACAACTGAAGCTAGGTGACATTCCTACACATGACCTGCCATAAACACACACGGATGATTATCCACAGCAAATTTAGTTTTTCTATGACAAAAAAAGCCAGATACTTCCAGAATCTTCTATTGCAGACTTGATACAACTCTGGATGTAGTTGCAGAGAGCAGAGACTTTTGACAGTTTGTAAGACACTCCAGATAAAATCTTTGTTTAATTTGAAAAAAAACAGAAGTTCATAGGAGCATATAAATTGTAAAGGCCAAAAACACAACAAATATAATATGTTCAATTAAATAAACCACCAAAGTTCAAAGACCAGAGATCTCCACACTTAATAATACCATAGTTGTAGTTCAAAGACCAGAGTGCTCCACACCGGATAAAACCTTAGTTGTAGTTCAAAGACCAGATGCTTCCAATAGCCTAAAAATATACCTGATAATATTTTTGTGGAAACAAAAACCAATGGCTTCAGCTTTTTGGAGCATATAAAGCTGTCTGGAAGTTACAGGGAAGTCTGGAGAATTATAGAGATGAGAGGCCATAAACAAACCAGATAATACCTCAAACGCAGTCAATAGACCAGAGGTCCAAGAAGCATGTTAAACTTACCGTGATAAAATGTTTGCAGGACCCACAAGAGACTGTATTTAACAGCAAACAAAAATGATTCAGAGATCAAAGGGTCACAGATGCCTGTAAAGCATACCAGCTGAAACTAATTAAAACACAAGAGCCTGGAAAGCAAACATGAAATGTTGTAAACAAACACCCTTTGTAAAATATTATCTGTAGCTACAGATACCAGAGTGTTCCAAAAGCTTGTTACTTAAACCTGATTAAACCTTTGTTGTGGGTTCCGAGACCAGAGGCTCCTGCAAGTCTGTAATGTGCAACTGATAAAACTATGGATGTAATTAGATATAAAAGGCTCACACGAGCATGTTACTCTCACCCGATTTAACCATTGTTATAGTTAGACCAAAGTGTCACAGTAAACAAAAAGCACACCTGATAAACAAGGCTTACAAGAACATGTTATACACGCCTGGTTACGTTGATTGTATGTTATTACTGAGATCAGAGATTCACAAGGGTCCATAAAGCACACCTGATAAAACTTTAGTTCTAGTAACAGAAAACAGTGATTTCCAATAGCATATTTTGTACACCTGATAAAACCATAATTGCACCGATACGGAGACCAGAGGAGCATTTTATGCCCGCCTGATAAAACCTTGGTTTTTGTTACAGAGATAAAGGACTTGTATAGCAGCCTGTAGAGCACAGCTTAAATACCTTGGTTGTAGCTATTGAAATCAGTGGCTTGTAACTCCTCTCAGTCTTATTGTAGTTAAAGAAAACAAAAGCTTGTAGAAGCCTGTATAGCAACCCGACAACCTTAGTTGTACCTTCATTGACCAGAGGCTCCAAAACATTGTGGTTGTCATTACAGAAACCAGAGGGCAGTAGAAGTCTGTAAATTTCTCCTGATTGTATAGCTACAGAGATAAGATATCCAAGTCGTATGTATAAACTACACTTGATAAAACTTACACAGACAATGAAGACTACCTTAGTTATATGTAAGGTGACATTAAGATAATACTAAGTGTACATTAAGTATGTTTCTTGTTACTGACTTA
>JARWCS010361630.1:0-10602 GCA_034783895.1 Geukensia demissa | reverse complement strand
TATTGTGTCCAACAAAATACTGTGTCCACACTTACCCAAAGGGTCTTTTGTTCACATTTCACATTTCAATGTGCTGCTGTTGTATCATGCTGTGCTTGCGAAGCACCTCTGTTTTAATTTTGTTATAGGCGTAATTTGTTTATTTTTGGTGTGATTCTTAAGGACAACATACATGACATAGGATATTAGAATGTAAAAAAAGTTGTACTGTCTATACTTTCATCAAATCCAAAAAAATATTTCCTTCATTTGGCGAAAATGTCAAATTCCACATGTTCACATTAATTTACCATACAAATTTTTTTTAAATTTGAAAAAAAAAATTAAAACAAAATTAATCTGGATTGTGCATAAAAAATTTCTGTTTTTGGTCCAGAATTATAAATCATGTAAATAGTGAATGAAAAATATCATAAATTCAATAGCTGCATGAATTTATACCACTCATTTGCAAAAATTACTGATTGTAGGTTTGATATTCATCTCCTACATGTCCTAAGGGCAGAAGTATAGATTTTTAACAGCATAAAATACTTTAGTCACTTGAATTTCTATTATTTCAGTGCATGATCAAAAGGCTGACAATATGTAATCTGTGCTTAGACATTTTCCCTGATGAAGACCTGTTTGGTTGAAATGTTGGACATTATGCTTTAAATTTGGAACATTTCTTTGTGACCTTTCTCTGAAGGATTTAAAAAAATTCAAGGACATGAATTTCTACCAAAAATTTCCTAAAACTTGAACAAATGTCCTGTTGCAAACCAATATCAACAGGATTGTACATTGTGCATTAATCTCTTAAGGATGTTAAGGTCAAAATAAATAGGGAAAACAGATTTTTATTCCTTAAACATGTTCAAATGAACAATTTTTTTAATTTGTAAATTTCTTAAAAGAAGATTTGACCATTTGACATGACATTCATGACATTATATAAAACTTCCATTGGAAAGTTTTACATCCAACTTGCTCACATATTTTCATATTTACATGTTAGATTAGCATACCAAGGCATCACATTTTTAACAAGAAGTACAAAAATGACAGAAATCATTTAATGATGTAAATAAACCTTATTGAAAATAATTTTCTTAAACATTTGTGTTTGTTTGACAATAGCATACATCATATGGTTTATTTCAGTTATTTGCTGACAAAAGATTGGTTTCTTGATAATTGTGACCTGATTGATGGAGAATTTATGACCATGGACACAATTTCTCTATGTCTATTGAAAATTTTATTCTTAAAAATATTTCCTTTAAATCTCCAAACAAAATGAAGCCAAACTTTACAGAAAACATCATTTTGATGTACCTTCAAATAGATTTTTACATGTGTGAGTGCCATGTACATATCTTAATACTTCTTTAAAAGACCTTTTCTTCCAAAGGTTCTCGCCAATAGAGAGGGTGCATAAGTTAGCATCACAGACTGAGCCTCAAATTTGTCTTCTGATTTTGCTATAGTTCTATTACATTTTAATATTTTGTTAAACTTAACTAATCTTTTACAGACTCTCAAGCAAATGAAGATGAAGACCTCTGTATACTTACTCATTCAAACAGGTATGAGTAGATGGTCACATGGATGTAAAAGAAACATGGTACAGACGAATATTGAGTCAAATAAACAATGACCTGAAAAAAAAGACAAACAACAGCAGATAAAACACAGGAATCATAAGTTTAAAAAACACAAACTAAATATATGTGACCTTTAGAAATTCAATTTTGAATGTTATTTGGAAGGATGACTGTCTCATGGACAATCATACCACATCTCCTTTGTTTAAAAACACTTTTCTTCTATTCTATACTCTATGTCAACTTTTCTGGAGTGCGAATTTCGGGCTTATTTAAATTATATGTGCGTTTCTGCATTTGGATTTATTTTAAATTGAAAGAAAGAATAACCCCACAGTTAATGGTTTATGCTTTACACTATGCAAAAGGGTTTTACATACTATTACCAGCCCCTGAATTTCTCTACAGGGATTTAACATTGAGTGTTGCCCATCTTTGTTTTTGGCGGGAGCCCTTAAGTGTAAAGTTATTTGAAAAATTGTGAACATTTTTTCATTCGGACCCCCTCTTGCGATACATATCAGAAGAATTACTTTTAAAATTCTATTTAGGCGCGCCAATAAACATTTTTGCAGATTTATTTATCCTAGTTAAATTACTTAATTATTATGCAGCATTGACAATGTATACTCCCGGTCTCGAGCTAGCATGTGCAATTGGTCACTTTCGGCAAACAAATGTCTAATTTTATAATGTAAAATACCCATAGGGAAATTAAAAACTCAGTGCAGCTTAAAACACATCGCGATTGCTAAAAAGTATTATTGCAAGTTACTTGCACTTTTTTCAGTCTACAAAATAAACACAATTTAATAAGAATACGGTAGACAGTTTTTCTTTCACAACCTGTTAACCCGTTCCAGCAAACTCTGACATAGAGTATAATTTATATATTGACAGGATTCAAAACACAAAAGCGAAAATAATAATAATAATAAATAAATAAGCATTCTTGGGATAACCAGTTCTTTTAACTCTCAATTTAATAAAAGGAACCTTAGTGTAGGTGCAAACGAAACAAGTATGGGATCAGTGATGACATCAATCATCGGTGTGGTCCGTTAAGACTATAAGGCAGGATTAACAAATATTTTCTATAATAGATGTCTTAAGGCACGAACTTTGCCTTCTTTTTAGTATGTGGCTTTTATTTTTTTATAATTTTCTTGTCTTGGTTTTTTGGTCAAAGAAAACAGTCCGGTCTAGTGAGACTTTGAAAAAAACATGTTCCTTATATTTTACTCTATAAACATCATCTAGCCGACAAAATGTTTCTTGTTAAAGTTTCCACATATACAAGAATATTTCCTTATCGGTAAAGCAGACCGGAAAATAAGTCTGAGATACAAATACCAATATTTCCCTGACAAAAACAGAATGTTTATTTGTATTGTGGTTTAAACTATTAATTAAATTACCATGAACAATAATATAATTTTAACATTTCCCGGTTCTATCGAGGATAGGAACCGGTACACCAACCTATAAGTTAATAGCAAATCTCACTTCGGTCGAAATCTCCCGATCTATACAAAGATATTTTGAATTCTAGACATACATGGTAAGCCTTTTGGTTGTAAATGATACAGATTTTGAGGTATATTCAGGTTCTATTACTTCCCAGTCCTCGGCCGAAGTTGGTAAGTCGTCTTTAGGAGTTAATACTACTACTTCATGGTTATTCATCTTGGTATGGGTAGGGATTGTGATAATACACTCTTTTTGTAGTTGGAAATAATTTGTAGAAGTAAATATAACGAGTTTACTGGCTATGTTGCATGCTTCTTCTTCCAAGTTAAAGTCTTCTGTATCGAGTACCTGGAAAAATACAAGATATTCACAAAAATATGTAAATATGCATTTGCATGTTTTTTCTATTAAGTGCCTATCATTTTGAGAAAATTTACTTTTTATGTTGGTGCAAAAAGGCTAAAAATTCATGATTATTTGGTGTCAAAAGTATGTCTAGACAAAAAGAATCATAAAAATTAGAAAGAAAACATTTTTGATTTATTGTAACACGTTACATGTTAAATGTTTTACACAACTTACTTTTAGTGAATAACTTATGTTCTCTATGAAAACATCATCTGGAATAACTATTTCACCACCGGGTAAAGATTCTGGTTGTACTGTTAAACCATTTCTCGTTATCTGGAAACCCTCAATCCGGTCTTCTGATGCTATTAGAAATTTCCCGTACTCACCATTTCTGACTTTTAGAAAAACCGTTACAGTAATCTGTAAAGACCAATTCTGAATTGTCATTTCCTGGGGATTTGATTTCTTCTTAGATTCCATTTATTTACAAGTTAAGTGATAAAGCTATCTTTATTTAGGATATAAGTTCTGTGAGTGTCAAACTTAAAGACAATGTCCGTGTATTTTGGCGACGATCGATTTGCGCAGATAAGATATGAATTGAGCCGTTTTTTAGCCCTCTGTTGGTACTAAAACAGAGGGTATTAATGTTATCAATGTCAATATCAATGCTAAGAAACATAGATAATAAAGAATTTGGAGAAAAGCTCTATAACGAGAGGGTGTCCCGAATTGAAATACAGACATAGAAACGTGTGCCTCATACCTATGAAAATGAAACGATATAGGGGAAATGTCAAAAAGACTGCACTCCAATCAATAGAAAAAAACAGAAAATTTACAAATCTGGAGGTCTCCACAAAGCTGAACGAGAAAAGGGTTTTTCCCGCATTGTTAACTTTGTGTAGCAACATTCCAGTGGTTCCCGCTAAAGGAGTATATATCACTTAGCCGTTATAGTATTCAAAGCATGTACATTCTATCAGGATTTTGTTGATAGAGGGTTACCCCTGACATAACACCAAGATAAAAAGATTCAATATATCGCTTCGGAATTTTCCGCAGGTCAAAATGATTTGATTGAAATCTTCGAAATATCTTTTTCTCTAACTGCAATGGATATCTTCCCATTTCATATCTCTGATTTCGTTCCGTGGTGACTACAACCGACTCTGACTTGACCCCTACTTAGACCACTGAGTTAAACGACAGATACAAATATTGCAACAGGAGCTATCTCTTTTGAAGCACCTGAGCTCACTCTGGTTTTCAATGTATTCCTTTATCGCAAGCCATTGTTTTATATACGAATGTTTGTCTTCTGGTTACTTTTGATGGCCGCTCTCTTCTGAATGAACGATTTTCTCCTGTCCTTTTTGGTATCTTTGAATCCTTTTTACACTTTTTACGATTTATGAATTAAGTCACATTACCTTCAAAGGAGGGGTGCAATAAACAGTCTGTCTGAAATTAAACCCGTATCTTTTAATTTTTATAAATATCACTGTCAATAATCGAACTAACTTCCAAAAATAATTTCCAAAAAACCAGCAATTGCTGCAGTCATCTGTACATGCTACAACAAAAAGAGTTTTATTTGAAAATAAAAAAGATATCGGTTAAATGCCACACAGACTATACTGCAACCACTCACAAAACAACAGAGGAAATTTACAAATCTAGAGGTCTCCACAAACAAGGGTTGATTACCACTCCTAATGAAAAACTATAAATTTCCCCAAAATAAAAAATCGTGCATACGTGAAATTATACTGCTATAACCTGAATATTTAAAAAAGATGTACATGTAACAAAACATTAAACACAATGACAAAACTGTGACCACAATTCCTGATTTGGGTCAGGCATGAGGTTGGGTTAAACTAGTATAGTGGGAACCCAAACCTCCCCAAAGTGTTTTCAAAATAAAATATCAATGGTAAAAAGCAGTAATCGACACGCTATAAAAATCAAACCTTAAGTCAGCCAATCCGACCAGAGATTACCTGAATTATCTGAATTACAATAAATATATATGTAATAAACAAAATTCTTTTAAAAAGAATATATCTTTTTTATGAAAGTTTGCAGTTACTGAAAGCAAGCTCAGGGTGATTCCTGATGGCCTCTCAATCAAACAAAGTATGTCCGACGATTTAATACTGCGTTGTCAATAATCGTGATGAAAGACTAGATGGATGCAGTGTCAAATGTATTAATGTCTAAGGAAGTGATAAGTTTAAAAATATCTGTACCAACAAAATTAGTTTTAATGCTTTGACTACAACTTGTACCCTTTATGAATAAGTTTGTTTAACGGAATGGTGAGAATCAATGGATTTCTTGTCAATTTATATGCTTTATATGTAATTATTCTACAGAATGTAGGATGTGATATTTCTTGCGTATCTAGATTATTCATTTCCAGTCGTAGTATTGTATTAAATCTTTGTAACGTTTATAATATTTTGTAAAAGTCTTAGAAGCTTGTGATATTTTTATTCCTGCCGCAAAAGTTTACTAGTAAGATGAAGGTTACGATCACTAAAGTCAGAACCTTTTGTTTGATACCTGACTGCTTGTGTTATTTTCGGATGATTTATAGATATCGCTTATTCTTCCACAGCAATATCCCAAAGATACAAATTTAAGCTGACGATTCGGTCCAATTATTCTGTTTAATGTTACTTCAATTTTTAATTCTCCTTCAGTACAGAGCCAAGTCCTGTATTCGTAGATATCACTCAGATAGTGTTCGGATCTGTTCAGGGGTCGTCTATTATCAACATATTCTGACTGCATCTTGTAGAATTGAAGAACAAATGGTTTATTGACAGTTGTTGTAATTATGTTAATCTGTAGACGTTCACTGCAGCAAGGGTGGTTCTTTTTGACATACAACAGTTCTTTTGATACTAGTCTACAATAACATCAATACTAATGGATTGACCTTTCAATATAAAAAGATGGGTATTTTTCTGTTCGGCTTTTTCGAATGATATATTCTTCTATTTTTAGACGCTGCAAAACAAGATTTGGTTCCAAATTTCGCAATTTAGAATATTTTGTCTTTTACTTTAACCAGACTATAAAAAAATATTTTAGCACACCTTGAAGTTGTATGTTCGGTCCCCTATATAGCACGTGTTTACCAAAACATATCTGATGTCTGAATAAAAAATCAAATGCATCAATATTTTAAAATTCGCTTAGTCTGGTGTTTTGACTGGTGTTTATTGCTTATAGCAAACACCCAGTTCTAAAACTAAGAAGTAAATATTTACCCATTCAGAATCCCTGGTATTAACTGGCACTGTTTATCAAATAACTGTAGAATCTGACTTTCTTTAGGTCCATGATTTTCGTCACCAGGCCACGTCTGTATATAGAATAAACTGTATATATTACACGGAGATATGGATATTATAAGGTTCTTTTATTGTAGAATTCTTCAATTTTGTTATATTTTCTGCTTTTTCCAATATACTATGTATTTTGTACTATAGTTCTTACATTGATTCGGTTGTACAGACGTACGTAGTCCCGATATCAATTTTGTCGGTTTTACACACGTGTTTGTAAATGAATTTGATAAAGATAAGGATTGCCAGACTTTCTTTTGGCAACGAACTTGAAGTGTTTCTATTAGGTATTGATGAAAAACCGTTCTTAAGATATCAATAAAAACTTTAATTAAATGTTTTTATTTCAAACACTGGGCGATGCCGCTGCTAGTGGAAAATTAATCCTCGAGCTGGTGGACCAGGTTATCACAAGCCGATTTGTCCGCTGCTGGTGGACAGTTAGTCCCCAAGTTTTTCACAACCCGTGTAGTTCACGGCTGGTGAAAATTGAGTCCCCGAGGTTAACAAAAGACGAGTAAACCGCGGCTGGCGGACAGTAAACTCCGAGGTTATCACAAGCGAGTATTTCCCGGCTGGTGGACAGCTATTCCCCGAGGTTATCACAAGCGACTATTTCCCGGCTGGTGGAGAGCTAGTCCCCGAGGTTATCACAAGCGAGTATTTCCCGGCTGGTGGAGAGCAATGCCCGAGGTTATCACAAGCGAGTAGTTCGCGGCTGGTGGACAGATAGTCCCCGAGGTTATCACAAGCCGAGTAGTCCGCAGCTGGCGGACAGTTAGCCTCGAGGTTATCACAAGCCGAGTAGTTCGCGGCTGGTGGACAGCTAGTTCCCGAGGTAATCACAAGGTGAGTAGTCCGCTGTTGGTTGACAGTTAGTCCTTGGAGGTTGTCACAAGCCGAGTAGTCCGCTGCTGATGGAGAGCTAGTACCCGGGATTATCTCAAGCCGATTAGTCCATAACTACTGGACGGTTAGTCTCCGTTATCACAATCTGAATAGTCCGCTGCTGGTGAACAGCTTGTCCCCGAGGCTCTTACAAGCAAGTAGTTCGCGGCTGGTAAACAGCTAGTCCCCGAGGTTGTCACAAGCCATGTAGTCCGCTGCTGGTGGACAGCTAGTCCTCGAGCCGAGTAGTCCGTTACTACTGGAAAGTTAGTCTCCGAGCTTATCACAATCCGAGTAGTCCGCTGTTGCTAGTAGACAGTTAGTCTCTGATGTTATCACAAGCCGAGTAGTCCCTGCTGGTGGACATTAAGTCAGTAAGAGGTTACCACAAGCCGAGTAAAGTCAGCACTTTAACGCTTACATGAAACTAATTTCTACTGGTGATACAGCAATACATTTCAAACTTTGATATCGCTAAATTTACTCCGGTCTTAGCCGAACAATATTGCAATTTCAAAATCTTTTCGTTTTAGACATATTTCAATGTTAACCAATGGGGTTTTTATTTTATTTGAATTAAATGTACAGTTACAATAAGCAGAGTGAATCGTACTTTGCGACAAGATCTAGGATGAATTATAAATAATCTTACCCACTCAGTTACACTTGGATCTACTCCAAAACGAAGAAGAATTTCTGCCATTTCTGGATTTTTATCCATTATTGCAATATATAACGCCGTATGACCTTCCTAGAAACGGTTAAGGAATATATTTATAAGTTGAAAGTAACTAATATTCAAAATTAGATTGCAAAACATTTTTCTTTCAATGTTTAATGTATTTAAATAATGGCTGTAATAAGTTGGAGATAATTAATGGATTCAGTAAACGTCATACTACGGTGTACATAATGGTTTAGTTGACATTGCTTGACAGGCAAGCTTACTGGTAACTATAATTCTGCTAGAATTTTTCAAATAACCTGTAGAACAAATTCTAAATTTTATGCATTTGAATATTATGTGGCTTTTGGACTAAGCTTTTGATCATGGCTATACCATTTGTTGATTGAAATTTCTTGTGTTGAATTTATGTCATAGCATCAGATCTGGTATCTTCTACAGTTACTAAAATGCTATTTTTGCATACCTTATTTTGCGCCTCCAAATTTGCCCCATGCGCCACCAACAGTGCTACGATGTTTGCAAAACGCTTCTGGGTAGCAACGTGAAGCGGCGTATCATCATTCTAAAATTAGCTTAAGGTTAGAAATATTTAACTTTATCTAGCTTACTGAGAGTTTATGTAAATAACAAATGCTAATAGTAAATGGCACAATTTTCCGATTTGCCAGTTATATTCTGGTCGATTTTAACACTGTTACTAAACCTTTCTCTAAAATTTATAAAGCAACGAAATTGCCTTGAATATATTAAAAATGTTAATTTCAAAATCTAAAAGAATGATTTTGTTATATACATGCCTCATCTGAACAATTCACGATATTACCACCCTCTAATAACTTCAATACCACATCCGTTGAACCAATAAAAGCACCAATATGTAATGGTTGTCTTCCCATTCTCTGAAACGTGACAATGATTTTTTTGTCAAAATTCAGGAAAAATATTTCCGTTGTGAAAGTCTATGAAAATGGAAAGATACAGATTGAATTTCAAAGAGATTGCGACAAGAATCATTTCAACAAGAATCCACCTGGAGTTCTTTAAAAAAAGATGGGGAAAAATCATATGTTATATACCGAAATGTCATGAAATATAACAATCTAAATTAAAAAAAAGCGACATGTAAGTACTATCGAGTACTGAGTCCATTTATGTTTCATTATGTTTATCCATTAAATATTATCTTTTCATTTATTGTGTGGTATTTACAGTAAAATGGTAACACTGTGACAAAGACGTTACTTACTAACTGATCTGCTATATTCATGGTTATTCCCTGGGAGCTAGCTCTGAAATGATAATAGACCTTTGATGCCAATCATTTTAATATGACAGTATCATTGCAGTGATGAAAAGCATAGACATGGTGTAAATGTCGATGAGAGCGTGTCGTATTTTTCTTAGTGGATATCTAAAGTTAAATTTGAAGATCTTCACAAGGCCTTCAACAGGGCTGGAACCGAACTCCAATTTTATTTAGAAATGCAAACAGTTTTTACTAACTTTTATAAAGATGCATAATTTTGATTAAACAGACGATAATGATGAGCAATGAAACCGAAATTGATGCGTACAAATATTTTTTAATTATATGTAAACAATTTTATGTAATACTTGGCTGTAGAACTCATTATACGTTAGCAAAGAGATGAAACCCGTATTTATCCTCAATAAAATAAGCAAAAGACTTCTTACCTTTCTATTGACTGGAAAATATGACTTATAATCAATACTATGTAACTGAATATATAACTAAAAACAAAGGAAAATTGGCGTTTAATTAATTGAAATGCATGAAAATGATATAGAATTACTAATAAGTAGGACAAAAAGAAATGGTTTATTGTTATAGATTTAAATTTTTTTCAAACCTTTGACTTTTCCACCCTTTCTACCCCGAATCCACATTAACAATTTAAAGACCGTCTAAAGAAATTAATGCATCAGTGTTTTGTAAACAAAATGGAAATTCAAGATTTAAATATTTATTTTAAGGTAAATAGATGTCTTGACACACAGCCTGTCCAAATACATACAATGAAGGTGATATTTTTTAAATGATTGATTTTCTGATTGACAATATTTATGTTGAGTTTGGTGGACAGCTTTTTAACAGATAATGTCATTCCAAAGGGCACAAATTCTGCGCCCCTACTAGCCGATTCGTTTTGTACTCCTATGAACCAGAATTCATCCAGGGACTCCTGTGAAGTAACAAAAAGAAATTAGCCGAATAATCCTACGTTCAGTGATC
>JARWCS010361619.1:0-10602 GCA_034783895.1 Geukensia demissa | reverse complement strand
ACCAAAGTTTGGTTAAAATTGGCCCAGCGGTTTCAGAGGAGTTGATTAAAATGTGAAAAGTTTACGCCGACGACGACGACGGACGCAAAGTGATGAGAAAAGCTCACATGACCTTTTAGGCCAGGTGAGCTAAAAAAACAATGAAACCATATAGGTAGCGTTACCCTTTTGTAAATCAAGAAATGATGAAATTTTCAGCATTCTTTATAGTAGATGAAGGGATGAACTAATGAACTTGCCATGATATAATGAAGCTATTAATTTATCATGGCAATCAATACATAGACAAAATGAAACAGCAAGAACCAATTGTTGAAGGATTACAATAGACAGATTGATATATTAGTCTGTATCACAATGTCATCTGTCTGAGCTGCTTAGTAAGTGACATCTATCTTTAAATATTCCCATCCAATCAGTAATATTAACATAAAACCATAAAAAACTGTGATAACTTGAAGAACACACTGTTCTGGCTAGGGACTATAACCTAATATGTAGAAAACATAGTGTAACTATGTTTAAAATTTGAATTCTATCAGCCTACAGTCATTTACTGATCTACACTGCAAATCACAAGTGAGTGATTTATAATAGTCATGATGTGTTGTTCAGCAATGAGTTGTAGTGAAAGATTAAATAGTGTCTGCCCTGAAAAGTGTCTTAAAGGTGATAGTTCTCTATGATAAAGTTCAAGGAAAGAATAAAACACATTGGTAATTTTGGTGATCATGTAATATTGTCCTCTTAATTTTTCCAATGAAATATATGACAGAAGGATATTTTAACGCAGGATACTTTTTTGGCTTACAGTAGAATGATAGTATTTGATTTTAAACTTGATTCTATACTGTTTATTACATTGGTTATACATGTAGAATGTTTTAACACAATAAAAAATGCATTGCCAGATATGCTGACTACCCATAGTCTTTGCTGATGTTAACTAACATCACTTGCTAGAGTGAAATACCTGTTTTTATTTCACATGTGAAATTTTGCATTCTAACTCTTTATTATACTTATTTCAGTTATAATGATGATAAAGTATCATAAATGTCTGGTTCAGAATGGAAAGGTTATTTGATTAAGTTAGTTGGAGCCAATAAATCTAGAAATAATAGGATGTGAATAACTGAGACAATGAACGGATGTATTTTTTATTATAGGTTAAGTCCAGAGATTTATTTAAAGAGAGAGACTGCAAACTGGAATAAATGGAGATTAGACACAATCCTGGAAAGAAAAGCAGTAGGTTTATCCATCAAATTAATTTGTATTGCCTCTGCCAGCTCTTCCTTATTTGCCTTATTAAAGCTTTTTGACAGGATATATATATGTACCTGTGGGGATTTCATGTCAATAACTGTATGCCTTTTATCCTATTTTTTGTTCTTTGCATTTCCAAAAAGAGGCTATAGAATTCACAGTTCTGTAATTCTATCATTACTCACCTTGTTTCCATACTCTAACTTAAGATCTCCTTGTCCGATTTGAACAATTTTATTCAGATGGAAAGAATATGAATCAGGAAGAATCCTGTTAATATTGAGGTCAAAGGTCAAGGTAACTGTTTTTTTTTTTGATCAGTTGAAATTTTCAGAACTTGTTTTATTTTTCATTCAATGTCATTACGATTTTTTGCAAATGGTTCCTTTCAAAAAATGCAACAAGTCACCATCAAGTATTTTTTTTTTTTTTTTTCGTAAATCTTACTGATTTGGTTTTAGGGGGCCAAAAGGAGCTAAAAAGTGTCATTTTGTGCCTGTGGGAAAATTTTATTTTTCATCAGAATTTTTTCATTGGATTGATCTCAAAGAATGCCTTCATCAGGATGCCACCAGATTTTTGCTTTCCCCTACTATTTTCAAGATTATTGGGGCTAGAGGGACCATAGAAATGCAGTTTATAATTGTTTTATATTTCTGATTTGGATTTGATTTCTATGGTTTTTTTTGCATAGGATTCCTTGTAAAAAATGCAACAAAGTCACCTCACAAGCATTTTTTGTATATCTTTCCATTTGAGATACAAAGGGCCAAAAATGGATAAGTGTGATTTTGTGCTGTGGGGGATTTTAAAAAATTTTCATTCATTTTTGATGAGATTCTGTTCATTGATTTCCCCAAAGAATGCCCTAATAATTGCCAACAGATTTTAATATCTCTTACTATTTTCAAGAAAATTGGTTCCAGAGGTAATAAAATGCAATTTTTAGACTCACCTAGCCGAAGGATATGTGAGCTATTACCGTCAGTTGGCGTCTGTCGTGGTTGTGGTTAACATTTTGAAAAAAATCTTCTCCTCTGAAACTACTGAATAGATTTAGATGAAACTTTTTATGATTGTTCCTTAGGATATTCTGCATAAAGTGCTTCGATTTTTGATCTGTTGAAAAACATGGCTGCCGTTATAAAAAAATAGAACATAGGGGTCTGACTGCAGATTTTTGCATATATTTCAAAAACAATTACCTTTAGCCAAAATGTGACATGTGGTAAAAGTGTTTAGCATGATGAAATCTATCTGTGATGAAATTTTTGTGAAAAATCCATTATCTCTTGTAGGAGTTATTTCCCTTTTAAGACAATTAGTTAAATTAAATTAAGACAATTTTTTAGCTTATTTTGAAGTTAAAGATTTAAAAATCTTCTCCTCTGAAACTACTGAATGGATTTAGATGAAACTTTGTATGATTGTTCCTTTGGGTATTCTGCACAAAGTTTATGCTTCAATATTTGATCCGTTGAAAAACATGGCTGCCATTACTGAAAATCGAACATAAGGGTCTGACCTAAGATTTTCGCATTTATTTTAAAAAACCGTAAACTTTAGCCAAATTCTGACATAGGGTAAAAGTGTTCAGCATGATGAAATCTATCTAGGGTGAAATTTTCAAGAAAGTTCCTTTACTTTTGTTGGAGTTATTGCCCTTTTCTGGACATTTTTAGCTTATTTTGAAGTGAAGTTTAAAAATCTTCTTCTCTGAAACTACTAAATGGATTTAGATGTAACTTTGTATGATTGTTTCTTAGGGTTTCTTAGGGTATCTGCACAAAGTTTAAATACAAGGCTGTTTGAGACAGGTGAGTGATTACAGGCTCCTAGGAGCATCTAGTTTAAGAGATCAAACTTTTATAAAAAAAGTTTTAATTTCTAGCAATTCAGAAAAAATGGTGATTTCTTGATCTTCTTTTTCTGGATTGCAAAATGCTCTAAAATAGAAAAAGGAAATGTGGTATGATTGTCCATGAGACAGCCATCTGAAACATGTAGATGACAATATTCTACAAGTTGCCCTTAGGTCTTCCATAATGGACACATGTCCACACCCCATGGCAAACTGTTAAAGGCCCCAAAAATAAAATGGGATATTAAATATTCAAATATAACAACTGTCTGCAAAAAAATATAAAAATAGAAGATGTGGCATGAGAAGGCTATCCACCAACTAAGTTCTACAGGTCCCATTACGGCCTTCAGTAATGAACCAGAGTCCATACCATAACAGAAGCTGTAAAAGTTGGTTCTAATTGTCAAACATTACTACAGTGTAACATTTTCTGAGGTTCACCTATCTTTTTCTGTGTTATTAGCAGATAACTGACACAATCTATTGACTCTGTCCTGTGTTGTAGAATCTGGAACCCTAAGGTTGCATTCTAGCTTCAACAATTACTTTATTTCAGGGAAATATTCCGTCTTTTGCTTTTATTCATTGCATAATTTCAAATCTGAAATCTAAAGAACATGGTTAAAAGTTGCCTCAGGGATTGTTTTCAACAGTTGGGTGTAATCTTGTAGAAAACTGGCTAAGATATATTTGTAGGTGGGGTCTTCAGATAACCAATAGTTCAAGTGCAAAAGTACATATGTAGTTCTATTAATGCTGCCCTACAAAAATGTCACATTTGAGTACCGATCTATCTCAATTAAGTTACTTTTTGTCTGTATGAATCCAGGATTTTCTTCCATTTTCCAACTAGATTTATTATGGATAAATCCCCTGTCAGTACGGGAGATTATTTAGCATTTGATTAGATTACACCATATCCGAAATAGATTAACTTAATTATATTAACTGTTATGATTTCCGGAGATTCTGTAACAATATAAATTATTTTGTCATAACATTTATTATAATTCCAGTACCCTACCATCTCATTGTTATGATCATAAAGACAAGGATATCTATATTTTACACATCAGTAAATTTTGCAAACCAAATCAGTATTGATGCTGTTTTGCCATAACTATTATCATTTATGAAGAAATTATTTTCTAAAAATAGTTTTCTCTCTCCTTTATGTGTGGAATTCATATAAAGGCATTCCCTCAAAACTTCCAAAAAGGGGAGGAGCTATGAATGGAGAGTTAATACAAAATATCAGTTTAGCGTGATTTCGGTTATATTATATGACGTTTTGTTCTGGTATTTGACGATATTGATAATAAGAGTCGTCAATTTCTTGCCTTTTAATGACAAATTCATTTGTCTTAAGTGATATTAATTATTACATTTGAAATTAACAATGATGGATATGGCTAATATGGACAAAATGGAAAGGGATTATGATTTTAGAAGGCCACAATTTACTGATGTAAGTTTTCAATTGTACATGTTAAAAATCAAATTTTGAAAATTTTCTTTGTCAACAATGTTAGAAATGACTTGTCTCTTCAATGATAAGTTCTTGAGAAGGACAAACTTCTTGATTAATTTAACAATTAATATATTAGTTAATCACCTAAAAAATTACTTAAGTTTTAAATTACTAGCTGTATTACTAAGACTCGTGAATTGCTTCTATATGGAAGATTGAAGATTGTTTTATTTGAGAAATTCTTTTGGACTTTTTTTGCAGTTTTGTTTTATGGTGCATTGTATTTTTATTATGCTATAATGTATTGTTATTCTGCTGTTAACAGCAAGTGTCTGTAGATTTATAGGGGGTTTTCTACTTCCATAATGTTGTGGTAGTTTTTTGGCTTTTCTGTATGACTTGGCTATTGTCTTGGTCCTTTGAAGTTGAGGACAGAACCAGGTTCATAGGTTTAAATCAGTAACACTTTTTTTGACATCGTACTTGTGTCAACTTAATGCTATTAAATTTCAAATTAAACCCTTTATTGCTAACTATGGATCTTTTATTTTCCGGCGGGAATTAATTGGGTATTTGCAATTTCCCCGTGCTTGACGCCAGAGAATAATTAAATAAATATTGTGATGTTTCAATTTTATTGGGAAAGAGCATGAACCCACTCAATTCCCATCAGAAAATTTCAGTACCACAGTTATCAGTGAAAGGGTTTATTATTACACAAAATCTCCACCTGTGATATTACATTACTGTTTTATATTTGTTCAGATTTTAGTGCTTTATAGACACTGGTAGCTTTTCATCTGACCATGATATCTGGAAACAAACTTATGTCACATTTGAATTTCTACTCAACTACCACTGCAACTTCAAAATCTGACATTGTAATTGCCAAAAACAAATATTAAAACTCAAGTTTTTTGTAGAAATATAGGTCTGGAGTGTACTTTATTTACTCAGTTGTTATTTTATTTTAAAAATCTTTGACAACTTTGCTTTTAAAATGTCACAATTTGCAGTGACTCTTTGTTAATACTTCATTCAGATAAGGCATGCCTTCAGATAGTCATTATAAGCTCATAATGACCAATCAAATGGCATGACTTTCAGTATTTCAAAATTTGAGGAAAAAACTATGAAATATTTGGAAAATTTCAATTGTATCTGTTTTATGAAACGGAAGCCAGATAGCTGATCATTAAGTCAGAGGAATACCTATCCTGCACATAACCTTTACTTGACATATTTCCAAGTCAAATTTATATTAAATTTTACAGCTTTAAGTTATGTATTACAAAAGAAAAAAAAACAAGGAACTGTGACTACCTGTAGTTGGTTGTCGGAAACTCTAAATTAGTCTCAATTGTTTCAGACATTTATAAGTGGCCATTGAGTGTCATCCTAATGCATCTGTACCAATATTAACCACTTGTTTATATCTTTTATGACTAATTGACAGCTGAGATAAGGAACATTTATGTCTTTTGTGATGGTGTAGTGTCCATAATTTCCATTATTTTTTTCTATGTCTCCCATTATTGTCATCATCTGGCTGATTGTAGATATTAAATTTAATGAATTGAAGTTTTTTTATGGCCTATATTTTGTCATTGCAGGTTGTTCCAAAGGATTACAAAACCATGGCAGCCTTGTCGAAAGCTATTGGAAGAAATGTCCTCTTCTCACATCTTGATGATAATGAACGAAGGTAACTTAAAAAACTGTAGCTGTTAGTTTTAGGCTAGCCAGGTCAGAGTAGGTTTACATAGGGGTTTTAGCACTTGCACTTCACTCATTTGAATTTCATGATATATGCTGAAATGTAGCAGTATTTAAAGATACCATATATATCTGGTACACATTAAACACAATTTGGAATAAAACATGAATGAGGACATTAGTGAGTATGACAACACAGTATAATTTCAGGTATGAAAAAAATGCCAATTTCAGCAGTTTGGGGGCAAATAAATGTCAAATTGTGTCACATGGTTAAAATTACATTTTGTTGGGGGAGACCTTATCTTGATACACAGACATGATTTCCTTCCTATTTTAAATAGGAATGTCCACTTTTTTATCTGAAATTTCAGTATCAAAAGTTACAGAAAACTGTTTTTCTAGACTTAACCCACCTTATTCCTATTGTTTTCCTAAGTAAGTTTCCTACTTTTTTGACAATTAGCAAAATCATTTATGTAATTATTTTGATCTGAAAATGTGGCTTTTGTTATAATTAAACATTTTTGACTTTTTAGGACCAAATAAGATGTTATTGTCACTGGTGTTTGTCGTTTAAGTACAAATAGACCATTGCAAAAGTGATATACAGTCTTTTCCTTTAATTACAATTAAGATGCATAAATTGACCTGAAATATATTAACACAAAAACAATGAGGCTAAGATCATGTATAAATATTACATTTAAAATACAAAAACAATATACATCAAGTCATAAAAATATGAAAAACACAAATAAAAGAGGACAGCCCAATATTTCAACCTACATGGTCTTTATCAAGGGTAAAAACAAGCAGAGATGACAAAAAATTAAAATAGTCCTTACAAAGTGAAGACCGATGGAATATTAAAACTAGTTTGTATTATCAGCTCACCTGGCATTAAAGTGTGAGCATTTGCAATTACTTTGCATTCATCGTCTGTTAACATTTCACATCTCATTACTTCAAAATTGTTTTTAAACTAAACTTGGCAGGGATGACATCTAGATGGTCTTCTACCAAACTTGAATGGTTTTAAAAGAATTTCAAAAAGTCTTTCAGAGTCCATGTGTTTTAACTGGCTGTAACTTTGAAAATATTGTCATAAACCACTTGAAAATTTCATGATGTATATATGATCATTGGATGTTATACTGCCAAACTTGTGAATGTTTTGTAAATAGCCACCATGTCCTGACAGTTTAACATAGAACACTTTTAGAAATTCATTTGAAGATCTTTTTGCCTGTAACTTTTCTGCTGTGCCCAGACTTGACAAGAATCTGTCAAGATACATCTGGGCTTGCTGCAAGAGCCAGTAGTTTTCTGATTGGCTGAGTCTTTCTTGTTAGAAACTCTCAGTTGAATTGTTATTGTATTGGACTGTCCACTTCAAAACATGTAATTGGAGGAAACTTTAACATATAGAAATCATCAACAATACACGACCAACAAATCAGTTAATAAGAGCAAAATATCTTAACTGTGGAAATTAAAACTGGCTATTATTAAAACTAATTTGTGGTTTTAGTTTTTGTCTTGAAACTATAGCTACAAAACAAATTAAAAATGTTGTGGACAAGATTGATGTGTGCTGCTTATTTATGTTTGCCTAGCTAAAGATAATTATAGACATGATGACAGAGTGACTGAAAAACTTTCTTTGCATGGGGTTGGCAATGCATTCTCTAAAGAGCCTCTGGTCAAAAGCTCTATAAAGTTTGTAATAAGGTTAAAGTAAAATAAATGGGTATTGAAATCTACACTCTGGCTTACCAATAAAACTGTCAACCAATAATATGACAAAATGACAAATATGGTTGAGAGTGGAGTTAACTCCTGTCCCCCCCAATCATGAAAAATTACCACTTGTACAAGAGATTTCACTTGCAATGCCATCTAAACAGTAGACCTCAAAACAAGATTTTAGGATGAACCAGAGTCCAAACCATAATGGAAGCTGTAAAGGCCCCCAAAATCCATAATGTGAAACTATTCATAAACCACGACAATGGACCTGGTCTATTGAAAAAATGGTGAACAGATGACAAACAATTACTATTTAAAAACAAAAAACAATGGGCTACAGGTTCCTGGCTTGGGACAGGCACATTCAGTATGTGGCGGGGTTAAACCAGTTTGTGAGTGCTCAACCCTCCCCTAACCTGGGACTAACATTAGTACACCCTAGAGTTATCAAAGTACACAGTCATTTATCTTCAAAAGTTTCAGTTTTTGTGAGTAAGAGAAAATGATTTCTTTTAGAATACAGAAATTTGTGGTTTAGAGAATTGTAATAATATGGAAAATTGAAAAATTAGATTTTTGTTGAATGCAGAAAAAGACACAAAAATTATTACAAGATGAAATATAGTTAATTCACAGTACAGTGACTTTTTGGCTACCTCAAGTAATCAAGATTCCTAAATTTTAGAATGTTAAAAACTATTTGATTCACATTCGCCTAAATTCATTTGTAAACGTGCACAGGATAGTAATTTAATTTTTGAGCATCTGATTTTGTTTCCATATTGCAGTGATAACTTGGAGGCTGTTTTGGATTTCTGTGAAATTAAATTTTTATTTCTGCTTACATGATTTCTGTTGATTTTTTATTAGAGAAACCTATTGTACTCTTGATTGAAAACATTAACTGGTCTGTCAGGGACTGGAAGATCTTGTCTGTTAGGGGCTGGAAACATTTCCTGGTCTGTCAGGGGGCTGGAAACATTTCCTGGTCTGTTAGGTGCTGGAAATATTTCCTGGTCTGTTAGGAGCTGTTCAATAATAACAGTTTTTCATTTTGTATTACATGATGCATGTAGACATAATTTTTAATGGATCCTTTGAAATATTTGATTTATGACAAGCAAAGCAAAAACATAAGTCTAGATAATAGTTTATTGAACATTCAGTTGAGTAAATCAAGCGTCTCTTGTTAATTAATTAGAGAAAAAATAATCACAGGTTTCTTTGATGAATGCTTTGTTTTCTGAGTTCAGTTAGTGAAGAAACAAATACAGATGTAATTGCAGTTTTACCTCAAAATTTACAAAGTTTATGGGTGGGTTTATTGACAAGGTTTCTGCTTTAAAAAACATACCCATATTTAGAAAAAGATATTTAAAAATGATGGAGTATTCGTCGTTTTTTTATGTAAAAATTGCATTTTATTTTTGTCTTTCATCTTAAAGATGTTTTGCTGTGAGACTATTTACAGAATATCTTTATGGTCAGCAATAACTAATTTTCAATTAGTTTTTTGTAGCTTACATAATATAATGTTGGATATACATAATATAATGTAGAAATTATTTAATAATTTTGATTGAGTTATTCTAGGATATTTTTAATTTCAACAGATTTAACTCTTATGAGCAAAGCTAGGTTGCTCATTGCTTGATTTAATTTTCAAAGACTGGCAAAAGTTTTACAGACAATAACAAATAAACAGGAGACAACAAGATGTAACGACCTCTAAGTACTCGCAGTTTCTGACAGCTAGTTCAAACTCCAAATACAGTTGATAACAAACCTGGTTCTCTTAAATTAAAACATCAATCAAAACTTGTCTTATTGGATTAAGTGTTTGTAAAAATATCTTTAATAGTGGAAGAAAATAAGATATTGTGCAAGTGCCAAATTAAAAAAAAAAAATGACAACATGCTGGACAAAAATTTCACCAAAACTGTAAAAAGTTTTGAAATTACAATCTTACAATCTTACCAACTGAATCTTGAAACCAAAGACAGTGACATAAACATTTGTTTTTATTTTTTTTTAATTTGCATGACTACATTTTGGCAAAGTGTTAAAAAATACCATTTGTGTTAAGTTTTAGTGGTGGTGTATTTTAGATGAAGAAGTTGGCAACAGTTGAATCATACTGTCAATATATTTATATCGGTTTTGATAAGCTGTCCTCATTAAATGTAAATTTCTTCTTTTTTTTCAGTGATATTTTCGATGCCATGTTTCCAGTTCACAGGCATGCAGGGGAAGTCATTATAAATCAAGGTAAATTTCAGAGGTGAAGTCAAAATTTGTCAGAAATTCTAATATGGATTCCGAATGTTTTAGGTACAAGTGTTAATTGGGCATATTACGTTCAGTGACTTTCTAGTTCAAGTACGTTTCACTGAACTGAGTCTCTCATATTTTGGCTGTTATTTCTTAAAGCAAAAACAAAATCTAAAAAGCAAATTTAGAATGAGATTTAACTATCTTACCGGCAATAGAATTTGGTGTTCGAAGTATCACATATGTTGTTGTTTGTGC
>JARWCS010361608.1:0-10602 GCA_034783895.1 Geukensia demissa | reverse complement strand
TTCTACTGTCATTTGGTGGGTGGCTGTCTCATGGACAATCATGCCACATCTCCTATTTTTATATTTTAATTCCCGGTTTTCGTAACCCGGGATGTATCCATAATTAGTATATTTTTGTTTGAGTTGTCCTCCATGTGGGAAGGTATCTCAATACAGCTGTAACGAGAGAAAACCTTAAATATTGCTACTTTTGGCAAAATACACAATAGTTACAGAGAAAAAACTAGTCAGATGCGCATTAATAAATCAAACAAAAAGATTAATTTTCCTATGAATTTCAGATGAGATAAATTTTTGAAAAAATAAAAACCTAAAATTTCACTGTTACGGCTTTGTTGTTATACCTTGCTATATGGGAGACAACTGTTATAAAATCAGAGATAAGAAAAGAGGGAATTAATTCTGGATGTAATGAAACTCTACCTTTATTTTTTATTTAGTTTTAGGACAATATACATGTACTGCTCAGTACCAAAAATAATGTGATTGAGAAAATAAACACTTAAATGTAAAATTTCTGATTTAAAAGGGTGAATAAAGCTAACTCTTAACTGCAAAGAATAAAAAAAAATCCCTAATAATCTAATGTATATAAAATATATCCTACCTTTATCATTCATGATGGTAATTCAAACAAAATTGCTCAATCCTCGTAAAACTTAGGAAAATTATTTTTACAAGCAACATACAAATTTTACGTTTGACCTAGAACAAACACCCACCCGGTTGTCATCCCCTTTGTTTATGTACGTTTAAACCAAAAATTAATATCATGTTAAACACGATTTTATTCAAAATAAGGTAACGTTAAAATGTTTCCGCTTTGGGTGAATTATTGTTTTTTGGATGACTGACCGCATACCAGGATGTGGTAGCAGGTAATAATTCGGAAACATGTTATAAAACATTGAATATTTTAACAATTTAACATTTTTGTTCCGATTGGTTGATCATAAAATCGGTCATTTGATATTTTATTCCGATTGGATGATGATATATTTTTAGTATTTGCATCATATTAATAATATTTATCTAATGTTGACAAAGATTGATATCGAAGCGTATAAAAATATATTGAAACAGACATATTGTATTTACCCGTTTAGTAAAGAAATAAATTTCTAGGAGACCGTTTTCTGAAAAGAAGCAAATGGAAAATCAAAATCTAGAGAAAATCTCAACGATTTCAATGCCAAATCACACATTTGTAAATTCAAATTTAAACGCCTCTACTAAGTTATAAATACATGTACATACACATAATAATTGATCACCTTTAAAACATAGCCATACACAAGTCCTTATTGTACACATGATAAAACAATGTTTTCTACCATTTTTGGCTATCTGCACAACAGCCGGTACAAATATTGAAATTTGAAATAAGAGACGTAGTAACTATGATTGTTTATGAGAACCAAAACGTAAATTCACTAACTTCTATAGCTTTACCATAGTTTGGTACTGTTTGGCTAACGGCAAACATGTATTTCAACGAATTCCCCTTAGTGTGTCTATCCAGGGCCGAAATATTTTCGGAGTGATGATTTATTCTTTCCTATTGCGACTTTACACCGGCTTTGCCTACTGAGTAAAATATTGCTGTAATGATGAAAGCCCATGAATTTGGCTAAAAAATTAAAATTGACTAATATCTATTATTTCATATTTTTGCATTGAATAATGTCTATAAAAATAAAATCCAAGAGAATTTTTAGTTTAATTAGTTCTACAATGGTAACATGACACATAGAAAATGCTTTGAATGTGAAAATTCTTAGAAATTAATTAATTTGGTGCATTTTTTATACTATTTTGACGATTTTAATATAGATCGCACAAAACATCACAACAAACTTTGCACAATTAAAGATGTATCTAGTACAAATGTTTGGTTCAAATATCTTCGTGATGTTTTTGTTCGATCAAATCTATTTTGAACAAAACACCTCCAAAAATTGAGTATTTTTACCGGAAATGTTAAATTGTTGTCAAAATACTCAAATATATCCTTTCATTTTGTCGAAATGACGAAATGTATACAAGAAAAAGTAATCATGAATTATTAAAAGACGATTATTAAACAGCATTTTCACAACAACTTAGTATTGTGTCACAAAATGTAAAATTTGGGCCAAATATGGGGCTTAACGTATCTACTCCTTTATGTTGTCATTTTCAATTTTTTTTCACTTAACAATTAATTGCAAAGATCAATCTTTTTGTTTATCATGTTTATTTTAAAGTACACAAGATTTTTTTCTCGGTAGATATTGTGGATATTGCGAAATATAGCAACGTTTAAGATATTCTCACATTACAGCTATATTGAAGGACCATTCCGCATGGAAAACAACTCTTACTAAAAATACAGATGCATCTCGGGTTACGAAAGTGGGAGTCTTGATTGGAAGGTGTAGTTACTCTTTTTAGTCTTACATGTATCTATTTTCGGGCACTGATATGTGTGTTGGAAATAAATGCATCTCAAAATATTAATATCATTTTGATGCATTATATGGTCATTTCGTTGATAAACAACTCGACAACAGTGCTCGAAGTAAAAAAGTTTGGAAATCCGGTTACAAATACAATTACAAGATACGGTTTAAAACTTTCAAAAATAGAAATTTCTAAATTCCATGATTACTCCCTTTATATATGGCTAATCGTCGTTTATTACGTCATGAACTGTATATTTCATTTGGATTATAAATGTAACTAGAATTTCATATAAAGTTTCACTGATCTTCCAATTTTGTGCCCCTTGATTATATGATGAAGGTTATATCTCAAAAAGCATTTTACATTCTGAATCAGTTAAATTGGCATTTGAATATTTGTTATAAACATACATGTATGTAAGATATGGGTCGTGTCTTTCTGGCATATATTCCACATTTTATCTACTAAATTCATGTAGATGTCCAAACATAATTTTGTGAAAGGAAATTCGTAGGGACGCTTCGATACGAACGAGCTACATGTAAATACTAGTACCATAACTATCCTTTGCGTGGTGGAGACACGTGGTTTAACTGGTTTGTTAGACACAAACACTCCTCTCCCCAAGGAAAAACATGGACAAATAATAAATCCCATGGCTAAAGATACACAATTTTTTTTAAAAGGCACCGATTTCATCTAGGATAATGTCAAAGCAATAATAATATCGAGCTTAATTCACATAAATGTTCTTCACATCTTAAGTAATGCATGCTCGCAGTTTACAGAAAACAAAATCATGATTTTATTCCTAATAATAAAATCGATTTAATCATTTAAACAGTTAAGTTTATCAAAATAAATATTAAGCAAACACATTACGCCTAAAATTTAGTACTTAAGGTTCATTGTTTGAATAATGATGGGGAAAAAGCTTGTAAAACTTCAAATTAAAATTATGATTCCTGGGCAAAAAATGCAAAGCATGGACAGAAATAACCTCTAAAAATTAGGAATTACAAGTACAATGTTAGTCACGACAGATAGAATAAAAAAACTATGAAAAGTAAAATATAGTGTAAACGTCAAGGAGACGGTGTCAATCTTAACAATCAGAAATCTAAAGTTTGAAGCTAGAGGTCTCCACAAGGCTTTCAACAAGTGTGGAAATCCACTATTTGTCACGAGCTCTAAATATCTCCGGCCTCTTAAAAAACTAAGTATAAATAATGACAGGCGAAGTTTAAAAACGTTTAATAGCTATTAAAATAAATTTCAAGACGTTTATTAATACTAATTTTGTTTTCAGGGATATTTATGAAAGTGTCACTAGAAATGATTGTTACCGTTAAGGCCACTCCAAATTATTTAATAGTTCTTCGGATTCGCTCGCTCCTCATATTATGGGTTCAAAATTTCAAAAAAACTTTTCTCGCTCCATTTTTCTCATTTTTAAAAAATTTTCAGCCTTTTTCCTAAATATAAAAAAAATAAAATTTTCTTGCTCGCTGCTAAAAAAATTAAAAGGAAGGAAAAAACTTTAAACTGTTGTTTTCGCATCAGTTTTTGAGGTTGCGCTTCAATATTTTGTCATTGCAAGAAAACAATTTAAATCAAAAGTTTCGATCGCTAGCGCCTATTTTTATGACTAAAAACCCAAAGAACTAGAAATAAATTTGGAGTGGCCTAAGTACATGGTTATACACAATGGTTCTCGCGAACATTTGATTACTATTTTTTAGAAGAGGCAAATAATTTTTGCTGTTTTGATTTTGCCAAAAAGATAATGCAAACGAGGTACGAATCCAAGGCTCCTAAACGCAATTTTTGTAATATCTCAATTAATCAATGTTTATCAATTAAATATATTATAAAAGACAGGCAAGGAGAATCAACTCTTACTTCAAATTTAATTTAGTCCAGTCAAAATTGACTTTTACCTTGAAATAATTGCAACAGAAGATATTTCAGGATATATCTGTATTATATACAAATAAGACACAGGAAAAAGTCAACAAAAATCTAATACGTGGAAAAGCTTGAAATCAGAATGTCAATTTTTCCATGTATTTTCAATGGAACAGAGAAGATAACTCTTACAAAAACATGCAATTTTTGTCATATTTTTTAGTCAATTTTATCTTATTGTGTGTAAAATATGGTACTTTGATGGAGTCAATAGTTCTTATTTGACACTACATGTATGTGACACTCTGATTATAATGATATGTAGATTTCCAAAAATATCGCAAGAATTAAAAATATTTGTATTTTATTGGTAAGTTATTGATTTGAGAAAATGCTTATTTTTTAGCATGTGGTACTTTCAAAAAATTTAATTTGAAAAATCTATCATGTATCTAAACAGGTATTAAGGAGAAGCAAGTCTTACAAATTTATACGATGTTCCTCAAATTTAATATTTGATAAATGCATGTCGTATAATGGTAAAAACAGAAACTAGTCTACTGGAATTTATAGGAGTACAATGGGCAGAGACAAATGAATTTGTGTGGAAACTAAGCATTCTAGGTTTACACACTGTAATGTCAAGTCATACCAGAGAAGGATATGTTTTGCCTTCGTTACGGTGTGATATTTTGTTTGATGTTGATTGATTGGTTGAATGATTGGTTGGTGTTAAGAGTCCAGTGGCAAATATTTCATGCATATTAATGACGAGTGATGAATGAACCCTGCTTTGTACTAGACCGTTACGATGAGCCGGGTTTTTACTTGCTAGCCCAAGAAAGCAACAGTCCGTAGGAAGGCAGGCCACTTTAACCTGACACATTATTCTAATTCTAGACTGAACAGTCTTTGCTCTTTCTCAAAAATGCTGCTTGCATAGCGGAAAAGCGGGTGCCGCTAGTGGAGCATGAGTTGTTTACCCTTCCGGAGCACCTGGACTCACCCTGGTTTTTGTAGGTTTCGTATTGCTCGAGCTTTAGTTTTCAGTGTAGTGTCGTGTGTTCTATGTTTGTCTTTCGTTTTATTTTGTTGGGAATGGTCTTGTCTGTCTTCCGCCTTAACGATTTCTGTCTGCCCCTTTGGTATCTTAGAATTCCTTATACCAATTTTAATGTCTTTGGTTTGACCCGGCGGGGATGGAACTCACGACCTTCGCAGGTCGAGGCGAGCCATCTAACCATTACACCATCGAGGAAGTTGTGTTCGTTGTTGCAGGCTTTATGGTAACATTTGGACATGTTGGATGTTATTTATGAATAATTTATTTTGCTGTCTAATAGACAATCATACAAAATAACCTATGATTATAACTGTATTTAAAAATTTGAAAACTAGTTGTATCTGATATTTATTTTAAATTGTTTTAATTGCCATTATCTGGTTTTCATACCTTAATTGATGTAAATGAGACTGAAACTAATCTGAAGGTATACATCAAACAACGGTTTTTGAAGTTAAATCATTTATGGCCGTTTTTTTATTTTTTTTTATTATAATGGTTCTATATATCAACATTTCGTTATTTGTCCTGAACTTTACCATGAGTATAAATGTTGTAAATTCAAGGCGATTTAGAGGTCGCCACAAAGAGTCTGCTTCCACCGTTGTTAAAAACCTTTCGAGTATCTGCAAGTATGACTTGTGAAAATGCGATGCAGTCTTCATATATTTTCATGTTAAGAAAGTAATAAGTTTGATTAAAATTACTGTATAAATACGTATATACGGAATTTCTAAACTGTGATTCTATTGTTTAAGATTATACATGTACTAGAAATGATTCATCTAGGAGATTTGACTGGAGTTGAGAGACACCATGAATGACAACATTTATATTTTTAAGTTTTTGCCCAGATTAAAGCGCAATTTAAGGTTGTTTTTTTTTTAACTCAAAGACCATCTGGTTTCCCCGATAATTTAGCTTTATCAGCGGCTTTCTTTAATGCAAAATAGAAAAATCACGTACAAAATAACAATTAAAAAAGAAAGGCTGCGAATAAATCAAATTACATTTTTCCCGATATGTACTTGACACATGTAGAGGATAAGGATCTAACTCTTGATATGATTCGGACCATCACCGTTAACTTTAATATCTTTGTCCGGATTATTTTTCATTAGTTCATGATAGTCACCATTAGCTACATATTTATCTGGTTTCTTTTTCATAGGTTCATACGCGTCACCAATAGTTCCATCATTTTCTGGTTTCTTTTTCACAAGTTCTTTCCAATCAGAAATGTTCCACACTATCCAAAGAGGTATCAACATAAAAATCAGTGCAGCCATCTTATAGGTCAACGATGTTCCAAACATCCAATATCTGAGATCTTCTATGTTATACAATGAGCATGCTCCTTTCCGATTGCTGTTGGTATTCCATATTAAACACGTTGTATCAATCACTTTTCCAAAAACAATTGGTGCAGGTATGAAAGCTGCAATCCAAATCAATATGCATGCATCAATCTGTTTAGTGATTAATGACAATTGTGATTTCTGACATCAAATTTGATTTACTTAATTTTCAGTATTTTAAATGATGAAAATAAAATGCAATTTTATAGTCAATATTTATGAGAAACAAACTCACATATTGTAAGCTGTTTTGTCTACAATACCGATAGTAAATTTTATAATTTCTCCTTGATGTTGGAGATGTCCGGTATGTAAAAAAAGGCTATCACAATGTAAGTTTCTATAATCTGGGTAATGAAGTGTACTCCAGGGCACAACCCAAAGAGCTAACCCATTGCGATCTCCAGCTTGCGGATAGGGGGAATCCTCTTGTTAGGGGCTGCCAGGTAATATTACGAAAGGCTTATCATTGGACTATGCTTGGTGACGAGTGTGGAGAATGCTACACACTATGCATGCAAAACAAAAATCCTTTTGTAGATTTCAAAAAAGAGAAGGCTGATGGTGCTACACAAGGCTTAATATTTCGTCCTCATCCATTCCTCCCATTTTCCAGTTGCAGTCAAAAGCCATTGCCCTGTTATGTCCCACCCCATCCAACTTTCGACAACTTGGATAATTGTTGAACTTGTTTTAGTCCTGAATATGCATACAATATTTGCACTTGACTCTAAGCATCCAACAATCAACAATCAATCAATATATTCTAGATTTCTTATTCGTGGATTAAGAAACAGAAACTCGATTTAAAATCATCGCGATGACTGTGTAAGAAGACGCATTATACATGTAGTTATATAGAATATTCATGAATAAGCAAAACAGTTGGTTTAATATCTCAATATTTTTCCATCCTGGTGTTGAATCATCAAAGGTAAAGTTTACTAATGGGTGTATTTTTATGCATTAGATTTAACTAAATCAAAAGAATAAGACTCAAATCTTGTTATGTAACAGTGTACAAATCACTTAAACAAGTAGAGTCTGGAAATATCTTTCTGAGTAAACCTGGCTTAAGCATTATGATTAGAATCAAACTGTATAGGTAATGGCAGCGCATGACATACTTATGTAAACGTTGTCTTGAAAGACCTATGTTGTGGAGTTTTAGACATTTGTAGGTAGACTGCTCTTCAGCATCATTTGTCTCTTGAATATTCAATATTGTCAAGGACCAATCTAATTTTTAATAGTGTCACATAAGTATCTGTTACCATCGAAACTTAACTGTATGTTTTCAAAGAAACCGTCAAATTAATATAGTACAAGATCAGCACTATAAAAACAGAAAGAAAATATACTCCAAACCTTTACTACATACGTAATTAGGCATTACCATTTCAGATAAATCATCTAAAGTACGTTTAAAGTATGTTTTAGAAAAAAAAGCATACCTAACAGAGATGCAAAAATGGCTTTCAATCCTGCAGCTGTAGACTTGTCCCTATCTTCAACACTTCTACAATATAATAAATTGACATTTATATCATTGTTTCTAAGTGATTAGCTTTTAGTGATACTTCGGGAAGCACTTTAGCAAAATTATTTACCAAATATTGCTTTCATTTATTTATAGTAAATCCTTCATAAGTGAGTACCAAATTGGATTTAAAGAAAATAGTAGAACAGCAGATCATTTGTTTATTTCAATTCATTATTGTTTACCATTATAAAAGTAAAACGCAAAGTTTTTGCTGCCTTTATTGACTTACGCAAAACGTTTGACATCATTTGGAGAGCAGGCCTTTTCTATAAACTTTTGATGTCGAAATTCCCAAAAAGTTATTTTACATTATATTTTCAATGTATCAAAAATACCACCAACTGAATTAAATTCTCAAATGATCTTAGTAATAAATTCAATAAGAATGTGGTGTTAATTAGGGGGTGTTCTAACACCTCTGCTAATTTAATATTTTTATAGATGACATTGTTAAAGAACTAAAAAGACAGGATTATAAACCTGTTAAAATTGGCAATACCAATGTAAATTGTCTTCTTTGTGCCGATGATATAGTGTTATTGTCAGAAAGCAAGCAAATGTTACAAACTAGCTTTAATGTTATAAAAGAATATTGTTGAAATTGGAAATTACATGCTAATGTGGCTAAATCAAAAGTTGTTGTATTTAATTCAAATGGTAAATCCCATATTAATGAGTTCTCATATAATAATGTTATCATACAAACGGTACCAAAATATTGTTATCTGGGTGTAATGTTGCATTATAATGGTAATTTTAATTTTGCTATATTTTTACTTGTGGAAAAAGCAAGAAAAGCATTCTCTAAAATTAAAAAAAAATCAATGGGACAAGACCATCCTTGCCAAATATTTGAAACATTATTTGACTAAATGATTAGTTCAATTCAATCATATTGTAATGAGATATAGGGTTTGAACATCAGTTCCTCTGACAGTTCTCCTGTAGAAAATCTAATATGAAATTGGTTAAAGAAATCCTTGGAGTGCACTGAAAGACAACAAATGTTGCTTGGAAGAATCACAATCCAGTCTAAAATTACATTCTCATGTATTAAATTTTTGAACCACTTACTGTCATCAGCAAATACTTTGGTTTTCAAAATTTATCAAGCAGCTGAATATGAAAACTTCTGTGTAAAAAGCGTCTAATATACTATACAGAAACTTTGTTTTTCATTTATTGTTCAAAACAAATGCTCTTTAAACCCCTTCTAGCAGGCATTAAGCAAATAATTCACGATATTTTTTTTACAGGAGCAATCATCTCAAACAGAAAAATTAAGCAAATTGAAATTTTCCACACTATTCACAAAAATAATTAAAAAAGTAGTTATGTTGACATTTTGATTAGGAACTTTAAGTAAAATCATTCTTAGTGCTCATAACCTTGAAATTGAAAAGGGTCGTCTCTTATCTATGTCAATGAGAGAATTTGCAAAATTTGTAATTCTGGTGATATAGAAGACGAAACAGATTTTTTATATTATTGTGATAAATACTATTCTATAAGGAATGTCTTTAAAGTTAAGATATCTAATATTCTCAAAAGAGATTACAAGTTAATCAATAAAAATTTTATACACCTATGTCTGAATTTTATTGAAAATAACATGTAATTATATAGATACTTGCCTTTCTATTAGAAATATTGTTTTGACCAAATAATGTTGATATTTACTTCATTGATCTGTGCTACTTGCTATATATTTTATGTTACTTAATTATTGGCCTTTGTCAATAATTATAATTGTGTTTGTCCCAATAAAGACTTAAAATTTATGATTTATGATTTAATCTTATATTATAGTGGATCAAAGTTTTAGATTAATGGGTTTTAATGTTCAACTTTAGGCCACGCCAAATTAATTACTTGTTCGTCGGACCGCCCGCATGTAAAATTGCCGGTAAAAAAATACTTTTTTCTACCGCCCGCATCGCACACGTTAGCGCCCGCATCCGATTCGGAATTTACAATAAAAAATTTCTTTATCACAAAAGCGTTTGATTTAAAGCACCGTAAGCCAATGTTTAGAGCGGCGAAATGATCTAAATAGAGAGCGAAAAATAAAAATGTCATCGCAGACAGAATCATCGGTTGTTCTTGTTGCAGCCGTGGTAGAACAATCAAAATCTAAAATTGTACTCCCCAATGTTGCAATTGAGTGCAAGTTCAATGAAACATTTCAAGATTTGCTGTCTTGCAAACAGAACAAGTTGACCCCAACCTCAAAAGTTTGAAATAGGGCTCTATTCAAAAATCGACTTTCTGGAATTACTTTGTCA
>JARWCS010361598.1:0-10602 GCA_034783895.1 Geukensia demissa | reverse complement strand
TACAATGGATACGTGCTAGTTCGTTGAATCGTGGATTATTTTTAACGAACCCTAATTATTCATTTCTCCCATACAGAACCAATATCAGACAAATGTTTTATATGTTCAAAGAGAGCTTATAATTTTCCCAAAAAACTTTATGTCCCTTAAACATATTTTTATATTTGGTTTATTATTAAGTTAAATTTTACGCATGATTTTACACTTTAGAACACTTGCAAAAAAATGGCGAAAAAAGCCGAAATTAAAGAAACTTATTAATCTACATTTAAAATCATTAAAAGCTATCTTCTGCAAAAATTGTAAATATAGATATTAATAGCAACAGCAAATCGTTTTGTACAAATCTCTAGAACAATTTTTGTGAATTCTATTTGAAATCAGGATTTTTTGTTTTAATTAGAAATAGTATAACTTATTTTACTGAGTAATTATCGCTTCTTAATACATGATATAGAAGAATAAAGCTATTTAAAACTTCCTAAGAAAATAGTGTTTGTTCAAAGTGCAATGTGGTAGAAGAAATATTTTATATCACTCAGCACAGTATAGATTAGGAACAAGATAAATATATTTTGACTAAAGCAAAACAGAAAATCACACAATAGATATTTATCATATCACAATAACGAAGAAAAACTATAATGTATTTAAAACTAAACTTGCAAAAACTGGTTCCTATTAAAAACGGTCGTTTGCTTTTTAATACTGAGTATAGGGGACATTTGAATCTCAAGTCCGTGTATCGTGACTTTCGGTGCTGTAAACAACCCATTTTTTGTTGTCCATGACCTCGAGCGAAAAAACACAAAATACTAAATAAACAAAGTTGTCCCTTTATGTTAAAACATCACGAATCGAGTCTTATATTGTCAATGAAAACTCGAATAAATTGTAATAGTGATAATAATAAGGTTTAACGCAAAAAATCGTCATCAAAGCCGACTTGACCTCGAAGCGTGAATGCACTTGCCGACGAAAAACTTGCAATTTCTCCTTTATTACATTGAATGACGAAAATTCATTGAACGAGATTGTGTATCAATACAAAATTGAAGTATTTGTAATTAAAATTGTGGTCAAAACCGTCTAGAACTCAATTGTGTCAATTCAATCGGTCGTACATTGTTTACTGTCAAAGGGAGGTAAGAACTTGTTATCATATTAAAATTATTATATGCAGTCAATTTTCATGATTTTATCAGAAAACAATGCATTAACAATGGAAGTCATTCATTCATATTCAGATAAAAAAATACTGTAAATTATAAACAAGAAATCCTCTACCAAGTGATACACAAAGCACTCTAATAAAAAGGGGGGTCTAGTAAAAAAAAGGAACTTGCATTGGAATCAGAATGGAAATTTGTTTTGGGAGTATAATGAATTAAAACATTGCCTCTCATCTTAAGTATGATAAATATTTGATAAAATTAAATATTTAAATTTTTTTAACAAATTTTACAATAAATTATTGTAACAAAAAAGGTGGATTTAATGTTTTTTTTACTTTTCTGCAAATGATATATAGAAAGGAATGCTAAATGACTTTCAATCAAGTGCACGGCTTGGAAAGTAGACGAATTTAAAATTTAATTCTTCATTATTTCCATGTATTATTTACGTCACAATATCATAAAAATATTTTTAAAATCTAGCACTATTAGAATACATGTACTGCCATTACTGGTTCTCATACAAAACTAAACACATCAGATATGAAAATATTTTAAAGAACTTGATTCAAACACCAATAAAAGCATACCTGCATTTTTGGTTAGTAGATCTTAAAATGTGAAAATGATATGTGATATGTATATGGATTTCACACTATTTGAATGTATATTAACTTATGGTTTTACTTAATACGAAACTTTTCTTCATAATTAAGTAAAACACACATTTTTTATATTCACAGGTAATTTATATGAGGTAAAGGTCTTTTTTATTTTCCAGCTGAAATAGTTTGTATTTGTTTCACTCTGGATATTTTGAAACTGAGGAAGATCCAATGATGTGATAAGGATGCATTGCATCATGTTTCGAAATAAGACTGAATACTTGTGAGCCAGATGTTAATATATGTAAAGCAATAATATAGAATATATGCCAGAAAGTTACGTGTAGTTTTTACTAATTAATATATTGTATGTTTGTACATTCAATTAAAGACATAGCCTTTTTTAATATATTGAAATTAATTTGGAACTTTTTAATTGACAAAAACGTAAAAAATAAACGATTGATTTGCGGGGAATGATATTCAGAAACGGCTTAGTGTTAGTGAAAAAATTAAAGAACTATATCAATGAAACTAACCTGACATGGCAGAACCAGTTGCAAACATTAAGTACCAATCCTCATTCAGATCAAAAATACGACTTTCTTCTGGCAGCAGCTTTTGTCTGGTAAAACTACAGGTGAACAGACCATCCACAAATGATCCTGCTTCGTTAGATATTCCTAACTTTGGCTGTTGTAAAAGTTAGTAAGGAAAGAATAGAAGTTTTATAGCCAAAACATACGGTAGTCTCATTATCTAGAAAACTTTTATGTCAAATCCTGAGTAGATTAATTGTTTGAATTTCTTACCCTTTCAGTCATAAATTTAAAATAAATATTCTTATTAAGTTACTCAAATCCGTGTACATATTGAAAGTTTATTTTGCCCGTATGTGTAACTAACATTGTTTCTTTTGCGCAAGCCAATCTGCAATCAAATTTGACTACCTCGTGATTTCTTACAAAACTCCATATCCCAACTAGCGCGGGGAAATATTATCGTAGTTGTCTTCAATGCATTTTGGGCAAACCTATTGTGTTTGCCCTCAATAGGATGTGGACAAGCGCAGTTTTATTTTTTTTTGGGGGGGATGATATTCAGAAACGGAGATTCTTTATATAATATAATTAAGGTAGCTCATTTAAAAAATATTCACATTTTCCTTTTTAGTATACAAAGTTGAACTTCATCCCCTTGTTTATATTTCATTGTTTTGTAAAAGTAGGGGATGTGGCATGATTTTCCATGAGACAGCCATCCAAATGAATCTAAACTTCTAAAGTTCCATTATGGTAGTCGACCATTACAGGTTTAAATGTCGCTTTCTGATTTTTAAATCAAAGAGTGAAAATTTCAGTTACAAATACGATTTCCACCAGTCAGATAATATATAATATAGTAAACAGTTATCAACTTCCATATTAACCTTGAAATTTCATATTACACGCTATATTCTTGATTTCGCATACTTTGCGATCAATGAGCTTTAACTTACATTTCTCAGCCTGGTGTTAGAGTGAGTATCCAAATTATAAGACTGGTATACACTTATGGTATCATTTGTGGAGATACATTCTACCACGCTATCACTGCCCTGTCAATGAAAATTTAAACCTTTGAGCGTATTATTATACTTTTCGTATGTTTTTCTTATATACAAGAAGAATAAAACAGCTCTTTTGACAAAAACCGTCACCGCTGTCTATTTCCCTGGCGCCGAAAAAATATTTTCCTTGCGCGAAAAGACTGTTTCCCTGGCGTCTTTTAGCTAGGTCGTATTTCCCGGAAAAATTTTGCTAGAAATGATTCTATTGGACAAAGTTCCTATGACGTAATTCTAAAATCAACACATCACCATCACAAGTACGCGACGTCATAATGAAGAAGTGGGGACGGCGGCAAAGTCAACGTCAAAAGTTCCCGAAATTTGAAGTAGCTTTTCAACATGTAAATACTGAAGTAAAATGTGGCTACGCGTCGAGAAATAGTTTCTATATCGGGTATAATGAACTTGCTATTTCCATCACTACCGGTCTACTAACTGTGTAATATATGTGAATTGGTCAATGTAGGTGAAACGAAATGCGCTTACATAAGCGATTGAATAGGCACTTATATGATGTAAAGGAAATTATGATGTTAAATCAGCCTGATAATCCCGAGGGCGGCTGTGGTATAGAAATAGACCATTCGGTGTCTCCGCCTGTAGGTAGAAATCTAGCAAAATTGGCGCCCAATAGTTCCAGCTGGATGTATAAATACTCGAACTCACCTTTGTAAGGAAAGAATATGCACTAGGTATCTCCGCCCTGGAGGCACTAGTCCTCTAAAATGAGCATCCTTGGTTGAGGAAGTGTATAAATTAACAATCCGTCCGGAAAGAGACGTTAAAACGCCCCGTGTTTAGGAAATGCCACGTTTTAAACACGTTAAAGATCTCTTGTAGCAGCTCATTTTGAGTGGTCAGTGGGCGGCAAGTTACAAAGCTAAATTTTCCGCCCCTATCCAACCCGTAATTTTTCCAGTGGCAGTCTGAAAGTCCCTCCTTTACCGGTCCCCTGCTCAAGGTCTACAAATTGATTCATTGTTTATCTTGTCTCCGTTCTGAATATGACTGAAATATTGCATGTTGGACGTTAAGCAGCAATCAATTAGTCAATCAACAAACCTGATCATATTATTCTTTTCATGAGTTAGTATCATAAAAAAGTCTTATACTGTAGTAACATTTCGAAACCAGAAAACCCTCTCCGCAGAAGACAGTATACACTACTGGATAAGTTAACTGGGAACCGCAACACCGTATGGTATTTTATTTAACCCTCGTTGTAGTTTTGATAAGGTGATGAATACCATTTTTAAGTATTTTATTAAATCCTCGGTGAAGTTCTGGTAATTTGATGAATATCAATCAGCAACCAGACGCAAACGTAACCATGGTATTTACCGTCGTGTCCTTAGACGACCTTTGATCGTTTATTCATGCATCATGTATGCTCTATCGCCCTCTAAACCGAATGCACTTTTCAACTATAGACACGGGATGAAAACAATCACAGCATTGAAGACGGCAAATCTAAACCCTCCGACTTCACGAGTGCAAGTTCACGATTCATATACAATCCTGGCGCCACGTTATTACATTTCTCGAAAATATTCATTTCACATCTTTCCATGTCACATAATTCCGTTCCTATACCGGTTGCGACTACAACGGCTATGATTACGAGTGAAATGACGAGTGCCACTCGCGCAGCAGAAACTTCTTATTCTTCCGAATCACTTTAACTTAAACTAACCATCGTTCTATGAGGTTCGTGTTGCTCAAGCTTTAATTTTATGTAAAGACATAACGTTGGGTACTGCTACACTTCACGATTTATATATAGTTTTTGCTCGGAATATTTCATACATTTATATACGACTTCTTTACTGAATAGAAAGATACAGGGCAAAAGCTACGAAAAGGTATATAATTCAACATGTATAAAACATTTACAGACAAAAATCAACACATTTCTCCTTGTAATTGCCAGTCCCGTGTAACATTTTATACCCGAAAATCGAGTGTTTTTGCAATTCTAAGCAATATTTTAAAACTTGGAAGAAATGTTCCAGTGTGCCAGTTTACGACAGTTACTTCAAAACTCAGAAACCTGAGAAAAGAGACGGAGACGAACACAAAACTGAAACGAGTTTTTATCACATTTTGCATATTACAAAAAGGTTAAAACAATATATTATGCAAAAAAGGTAAATCTTATTAAAATACTTGAAAAAGGCCTTTGTTCAATTGCTAGAATTGCTAGCAAGAAATATTTTTTCCACATATTGCAGTATTCAATTTTTTGATTTTTAGTTATTTATTATTCTAAATTAAATATTGATAAAAAAAAAACCTGATATATTACAGAAAGCTTTCGTTGAGATCAATCCATTGAAAAGATCTATCGCAATCGGATGATAAATAAAAAAATTCTCATAACCTGCAAAATTCTTGTGTGATTAGTGAAAGGCTAACGAATATATATTCAATTTATTGAAAGCATTTAATTAATGTATTAATAAAGAAAATGTTTGATTTTACATTATTTAAAAACAAATCTGATAATATAATTTTCCGTGAAGGAAATAAATCCGACGTCATTCATTAGCTGGTTCTCGACTGACTTATATTAGTTGTTTATAGACAGCCGGTTAGACCCAATGTAAAATATAATATGATTCGAGCATTAAATTACGCGTAACGTCGAATCTAGATAAAATCTCACGGGTAAAATTCTACCGGTTTTGTGACGCCTTACCGGTTGTTTTTGAGAGAAGCATAATACAACCGGATAACCCATAGAACCGAATGACGTCTTGTTGTCATACGTTGATAAAATACAAGGTAGATCTTGTGTTAAATGACGTAAATTGTGAAATACTCAGCACGAGAATGTTTCTATTTTAAAATTACCGATAAAAAGAATAAAGGATATTTTGTATCTTGTACTGACTTTATCACTATAAAACATTAAGTTCGTCCTATTGGCTCGTTAAATATTTTCCGTGTTAAAGTCAGTAAAAGAAAGAAAATGTCCTATATTCTATATATGTGTCCGTTTTCTTATTATTGCATTCTTTTTCCAACAAGGCCCCTATACATACCATATGTTGATCATATGAAAACCCTACAGCTATCCATCTATTTCCTGGTAGAAGAACCTTTAATTTTAGCTCCATATCTATCACATCCCCATGGTCTACCCATGATACAATAAAACTACAACTGTGTTGGTCACAGTCATGAAAACAGCCTTTTGTTATGTTACACTCTTCATCAATAGGCAATTTGTTCTGCAAATAATATAAATTATTTGAAAAAAAGAGATACAAGCAGATAAAAAGATAGTAGTTTAAGGGCAACGCAAGTTCAAATATAAAAAGGCCCTTCAATTTTCAACAGAACTACTGCATGAAAACAGTGGACAAGACAGATCAAAGTTGTTGAAGAGAGAAAGGAGACAGAAATATGTAATACTAAATATTACAACAATTTTTAAGACTGCGAAATTAAAACCCAATGAAAGACGGGTTTTACTAAATCACCCTAAGCGTGTAAGCTGTATCTGCTGCTGTTGTTACTCTTGCGGCATCGTTCGTGTTACTGGTGTTCAAACACCGGTTAAAAGTATTACGGTTAATGCAGTTATACAAATGACAAAAGCAACAGAATTATTGTAACAGTGAAACAATAAAAAGAACCCTAAAAACAATATACTAGTATTTCTTGATTTTACGATATGAAATTTCGTCTCCTGATTAAAAAAATACAAGTTAAATCGTTTGAAATCTCCATATACGACAAATTTCCCTTTCATTAGATCAAATTTATAAAGATATGTCTCTTTCATTGTGCTTTAGAAAAAAAATAACCAACGTTTAGTGTAGGAGCTTTTTCATTTTCAATATTTAAAGATTTATTTGAAACACTCAGAAATACAGATGTGTAGCATGAGGTCATATAAATGCAACATGCTTACATAACAATTGTAAAAATGCTGTTTAATAACAGACTTTTAACAATTCAAAACTTATTCTTATATAATTTTTATCATTTCGAAAAAACAAGGCATATTTGACTATTTCAACAAGAATGTAACATTTTCTTTATAAAATACTAACTTTTTGGAGGTGGATGTGTTTTGTTCAAAATAATATAGATCGCCTAAAACATCACGACGATTTTTAAACTAAACATGTGTAATTGCTATATCTGTAATTGTGCAAAGTTTGGTTCTGATTTTTTTTGCGATCTATTTTATATTCGACAAAATTTATCAAATGAAGTAATTTCTTGGTATTTTCATACTAATTTTTCAACCCTCAATGAGAACACACCCGTGACAACAGCTCACCAGTTTGGCTGAACCACACAGATTTGAAAGGGAAAAAGATAACATAGAATATTCAAGTTACCTCCAGCACTGTACTCGTAAAACTCGAATGGATCAAGGTTGTGGAGCCCGCTGATTAAACAGGGAATCCACCCAGTCTGTCCCATTCACCAGGAAAAGAAATGCTTGCCAGTGGAAACAAAAAAAACGTCAATGCCATTGTAGAGAAGACAGATACCAAAAGTTCGACTTGCGACAAAAAGACAAAAGCTACGTTACAAGTAAAAGACAGCTGTAGCAATACATCACTGACCAAGAGACTAATGAGGGGCATAACAACACAAGACTGACCTTAAGCGAGAGGGATATCTCTCACGCCTACCCAGTACATGGACGAGGAAGTCAAATAATAAAAACCATGGATAAGATCCGTGACAGTACAGAGTCCATATAACTCCATTCAATTCTTTCATAGAGTTGATTATGAAACATAAGTGGACTTTTGGAAAGCGTCCTCCTTACGCCAGTAAACCATCAACGACAGGTTAGAAGCAAGATTAAAGCAAAGAAGAAACTTAGATTATTAAAGTCTGAAACAGCTATCAGTCCGCAATATCCATAAAGATGGAAGCATCAGAAGCCATTATAATGCTAGTACAATAATGCTATTTTTAATATTTGACATCCATTATTAGGTCAATGTTTGGGTTGGTTGCAGGAAAAGAATAAATATACATTTTTATTCTTCAGGTATATAATGACTGATAATATCCATGAATTCAGAATACACAGTACTGGTGCAGCTTGAGTAAAATTATGGAAAGAAGGTTCATATTTCACATATTTATGACATATGAAATCAGAGATTTTCTTAAAATTTTGTATTATTCCAGAAAACACAATGTTGCACGATCTTTTAACTGATTAAGGAAATTTTGTCAGAAAATGAGAATATCATGGTAAACTAAATATATATAAGGTTTTGTGATGCGTGAGAGATTGAATCTCTTAAATAAGAAATGAGTAATGCACTCTATAGAGTTTTCGGAAATTGAACAAAAATCCGCGATATGATCATAAATGTATGTAGATTTATTTACTCACAGCTGGCAAAACATTTATCTCTGTCGCGGACCCTAATGTTCTCCGGGTTGTAATATCAGATATTGTGGTACCATTAGTTGTGATACTGGTAACAGGAGCATGTACAGTGCTGGTTTTAACTGGTGCTGTGGTCGGGGCTGTAGAACTGGTTGTAGATGGTGGAGCATAAGTTAAAGTTGTCGAAGGTATAGTCGTAGAAAATGTTGTGGTAGTACTTGTTGTGGTTGAGGTTGGAGTTGTCGTAGCTTTTGTTGATGTTGATGTTGATGTTGTCATGTTGGCTTGATGGAGACAGGATTGTGCCACAGTGTGAAATAATGTATTCAGAACTTCTTGTGAAATTGGTATATTAGTTAGCTGATCATATACAACAGGGGAAGTTAAACTTGTCCAAAATGTGTTCATATCTTGAACAATTGAAATTCTGTAAAAAAGCAATTATTTTATAAAATAAAATGAGTACATATTGTTATCTATTTGTACTCACTCTTTCAAAACAATGTTGTTCACAGCAGATCAGCAGCAAGCTTTTAGCAAATAAATAAGAATTATTTGATGAATCTTTTTCTGTATTCAAACTTTCCTGTATTTTGCTGCAGCTCTGTCGTATTTTTTTCGCAATAACTGAGATTTTGCAGAGAACATTTTTATTTAAAAATTGTTTGAAATAAGCTTCCAAAAAAAATTCCACAGGAATCGTATTTTTTCAGAAATATAGCTGATTTTTTTTTTAGAATGATCAGTTGTCAGACTGAATATATATTCTTAGAATGACAAGCGGTATATTTCCTGTGAATTCAAATGAGATTGTGTCAGGCAACAGAATTCGAACAATTTGACATGTATGTGGCACTTAATAAGTACATTGTAAAATACAGCAGATATTGTATTGGCTGTTTTGTAAGAACACTTTAAAGATAACCTTTATTATACAAGAGATACCTCATCAATGTTTCGGTAAAATCACTTAAAAAGATTCATACATTTCAAAGAAATGCACTGAAATATGACATTGTTGTCAGAACTTTAAAACTTGGTTTCATTGGCACTAATGTTGACAAACTAATTGCGACTCTTAATGAATAACTATCTGGCATTTCATACAATTTAGTTTGATCATCACGATTTTTAACAATATATGATTAAATCTTTATTCTAATATGGAGACCTGAAAACGTCAACATGATTTACTCATAGTAAAATCTAAATTAAATAATAACTTTCACGCGCTATGACTTCACAATATGTTTTAGCACCACAATCGCGAGGTCACAATGAATTTCGTGCACAGCGTATATAAAAACAAACGTCATTTTTCTTAATATTTACGCATTAGCAATATTATAATCGAAATAATTCAAGGCATCCATAATTTGTTTCTATTTTAACATGGGCTGTCATTGTTTTCACAAATTTTAACCCTAGCTACCGCTCGGGATAAAAATTAATGTGAAAACAGCTCCAACCCATGTTAAAATCATTAATAAAGTATGGTTGCGCTGTGAATTATTTCCGGTCGTGATAAGGTTGATGCCTATTGCGCTTTCTTTCAACAAACTATGAGCATTTACTGGCGAGTACCTCCCATTAATCTGCTTTTGATTTTGATATGGTTATTGTTCAGTTACTTTTTGGAGTAAATTTTGCGCTTTACGTAAGATATTTACAATGTTTCTTAAGTGTGTTAATTTATATATTCTGCACAATAGACCTTTAAAAAGATTTGTCTAACAATATCTAAAACAGTTTTGTCTAAATAATTCTTTTGATTTATATGTTTAAGTCACTTTAAAGTATTTAAGCTGGTAGTTTTGTTTCACCAAGTGCATCTACGTG
>JARWCS010361597.1:0-18538 GCA_034783895.1 Geukensia demissa | reverse complement strand
TTGTCTTTCGTTTCATTTTGTTGGCCATGGTCTTGTCTGTCTTCCGACTTAACGATTTCTGTCTGCTCCTTTGGTATTCGAATTCCTTGTAATATTAGCACCTGAACTCTGGTTGTAGGTGACACTTCTGTAGATTCTTTTTTCTTAATAAGATTTAAAAAGTCGTTTTAGACAGTGGCGGTCCGCGATTTTTGAAATGGGAGGAGGTCGTACATTCGTAGAAATTGTTCCTTCTTTACGCACGGATTATATCGTTAACTAAATTGTGGACATATTGGTATCTTGTTAAAGTTATCTCTTTTGGAAAATGATAGTGATTTACATGTAATCTGTTTTGAAGACTTAATAGACATCAGACAGATTGTGGAGGAATGTATCAACAGACTCTGTAACTGTTTTTCAATGAAAACTCGATGGCATGCTGTAAGAATCAGGCAGTTTACTATATTTTTTTTCCGATCTGCTGACAGAGATACTACATATGTGTAGAAGTCTTGGCAAAGGTAATACATGTTTAAGTATAACATACATTTATGACATCAGTGATTACACATTGATAGATAATCGCATACCCAATAACTGTCAACAAACAAAATTTTCATAAGAAAATTAAAAGATATGGGGTAAATGGGGTAAATGTCAGAGCGACTGCACTCAAACCAAAGGGAAAACAGGGAATTTACAAACGACTGAATCAGAGGAGGACCGGGGGCATAGTCGCCCCCTTATCTTTATATGATTTTTTAGCCATATTGTGAATTAGTGAAAATGATAATATGAATACTTGTTTTTTTCATGCTGATCTTTATGCGTTTGTAAACGCCCATTTTTTTTTTTAAGAAATTCTGGGTCCACCTTAGAATATGATGCCAGTTCAGAAAAAATTTTTCATGAAAATCACTGGTGTTGCAGTGTGTTATTCGTGGCAAAAAAAAAATCGAAATGCTCCACAATATTAAAATTTGAAAAATGAATAATTATTAAAAATACCATGATTTCACGGTTGAATAATTATTTACACATATATTAATATAACATAAATAATATCGTACAACTGAAATATCATCTTTTGAATTATCTGTCATAAAAAGTCTCATCAAACGTGTCAAATGTGAATCAGTATGCAGTCACTAAGTTGATAAAATAAAATTCGCTTAGTCCAAAAAATGGCATTACACCATAAGAAAAAATATTATTTGGGTTAACATGAATTTTCAACTATATCTTTATGTGTCGCAAAAAACAGAACTCCAATTCAATGTATTTTAGTCGTAGCAGATTTCGATATTGGCGCACAATCATAACAATAGTGTGTAGATTTATAAATACCATTTAATATGACCTTTACAATAACAACAGGAAAAATAACATTAACAATAATTTACACACACACACACACACACACACACACAATCTTATGAATTTGAGACACTGAATAAGTAGAATTATTGATCTGAGATCGATTTATTCAATCCTTAATAAAATGTTAATTCAGTACTTTTAACAATACTAACCTGGTGATATAATTGTTGTTTAATTCTATCCACTTTCGGCGAAAGTTTATTAAATGCTTCCTCAATTGTCAGACATTCACAGTTCTTTGACTTGTGATTGGCATCGACACACTTCACACATATCAAACTCGAGTGTTGTAAACAAAATAGATCTAAGTCTAGATTTAAATGAACTTTGCACTTGTTATGCAAACTCTGTTTAGGAACACATTTCTTAACCTGGAGTTGTCGTTCGTGGACGGAAAGCGTTGCTAACAAATCCTTTATTAGACTATCCGTTGGGAAACTGGTCGCCCATTGCCTGATATCAATAATACGTTTTGGTTGAGATACTTCAGATCTACACAACGGACATGTAAAAACAACTAAGTCGGATTTCTCTGCAACAGAGTTATCGATATGTTTTTGTAAGCAATCCGTACAAAATATATGCTCACACGGCAGTTTCCGTGGTTCATTGAATCGTAGTAGACAAATTGAACAGCTGAGATAATCATCAGATATACACTGAACTAATCTCGCAGCCATCGGGATGTAGATCTAGTTTGTTTATATACGTCACTAGTCGTTTACTTTTAACGAATTTAAATATCGGTTTAAGAAATTAATTCAATAAGGTTTTTACATAACTGGTTCTTTTATTATAACAAAACTCAATGCGTTTTAGCCCGCGACGATTACTCGTGTAAAAAATTACAGATATACACGGGCAATTAAATCTAACAAAATCTGTCATAAGTTGTCCAACAGTAATATAAACAAACACAGGGTACATCAATGTTTTGTTGAAAGACTTGGCTGTTTACAATAGTTTGGCTGTTAACAATAGCTTGAATATGGCAGATAATAGACATATGAACTGCAAGATAATTTTCAGTTAAGGCACTGGCCAAAAACAGGAAAAAATGATGACGTACACATACAGCTAGTTATCTCAAGAATAAATACGTCATAACTGGAAAAATATAAGAGCATACGTATCCAAGCACGGGAGATTTTCTACGTTCTCCACACAACACAAGAAACACTCTGTGATAAAGAAAATTCTACACATGTTAATTTTAAATTCAAACAGTATTACAATAACTAATTTTATTTTGAAAGAAGCTTTTACTTTCATGATCGAAACGTTCAAGAAGTTTAAACGTTCATTTGATTTTGTCAGTTGTGGTCTATATGTGAACTTTCACTTTAAAGATTTGTCACTTAAATCAAGCCTACAACTTACACTGATCTCGAACTTCAAGTAAAAACAACCTATCTTATTTTCCTTAATTGCTTGTGGAACAGATACGAAGTAATTTACTGAATTTTTACAAAGGAAATGCTACTAAATTGATAAAACAGGAAGACTTTAAATATAGTATGGTCTTCGATAGTGTTTGTAGTCCACCTGATCCAAATACCGAGACAGACAGGACCAATATTTGGTGGCATGGTCCGTGGTGGGCTCCAACTAAAATTCACACCGTCAACCAAGATGATATAGACTGACAAACTTAATTGGCATATGACCTTATGGGAATGTCTCTTAAAAGTATTTTTTGTACTAAAATTTGGTGGTATTGTCTTTGGGTATTCATCATAAAAATATCAACAGCCTCATTAGTTTAAAATTCAAGTTCCTTGAAGCATTTTAATGTGTGAACCTTGTTGAAAAAGGGGGTGGTCTTTTGGTATATAAAAAAATTTCTGTACAATTGTCTAGCGAAATGGAACAAAATTATGGTTTGTTATCCAGACAACATTGACTGTATTCATTGTAGTGTCATATGAACAGTAAAAGCTACTGGGAGCCTCTGGTTTGTTGTGGTCCGAGTCTTTAATCCGAGTTACTTTTATTGAGTATTTCTTGACGACTTTTATTTAAATCTGAGACGACGCCACTGTTTGTTAACATTTAGTGCCTATTGATATCACTATCCTAGTAATAGTATAATACATTGTTCCTAACAATCCCAGTGATACTGTTATTCTTTGCTCACATGCAAAAGTCAATAGTACTTTCTTTCGTCGTTTCACAAAGTGTTATATTTTGATCTTTTTTTTCTAAATCAGATGGGGAAAAGACCTATGATTGACTGGAATCAACTAAAGATTTTTGATAGAATTGTCCCGATCGAAAGACACAATTGCAACTGTTCAATTGGCAAATAGTGTCACTGATTGGTAACTCGTTTTAACTACTTTGCAAAATGAACGGAACATCTGTATTAAACACCTATTATAGTGGAGGGCCTCTTATACATATTTTTATTTGTTTGCCATGGGTAACTTATTGACGGCAATTCCTGTGTCACATGAAACCTAACCTGATACAAATAAAACAAAAAGCGTCTATGCAAGGTCATGGAATTACTTCAATGTGGTCTCAGCTGGTATTCTAACATGGCAATGTAGGCAAATTGAGACCAAACTCATCTGATTGGTCAAATATTAAAACAATCGTCTAAGGATCTATCCATGGAGGATCCTCTAAAAAACATATTCTTCTTTTATACAACAAACATACCGGAGATTTTCTGTTGTGCTGGGTAAAGGTAGTAAAATGCTTCCCCGTGCTTGAGTTGTATACTCTTATTTATTTTTGGGGACAGGAATATATGTCGTAAAGATTCAGTTAACATTTCTCCAACATTGTTATTTGTAAAAATTCCCTGCTTGTTATGTTGATATTAGGCTTATTGGCGTTCATTACTTATGGATTGTAGTTTTTATTTGTTCCATCACTGTAACTAGAAATTCAAAAATTCTTTCTGATCTTCCTATTTTGGCCCCTAGCGTGTCTGATGTAGGTTAATTCAGAAAAGTGCTTATTCTTATTTCGTAAAGGGTTCAATGAATCTCTCACAAATTCCCTGTACGTCACCGAAACGACAGTTGTGATTCAGAAACAATATTCCCGTGAATAATCTTCCGTCAAGAAATGTTTCCAAAACGATAAGTGAATCAAGATTCTATTTGTTTCATCATTTATGTTTCAACCTAATAACAAACATCTATAGAATTAAGAATAGTTGGCAAACAGGATAGTTAGATAGTAATTATTACAGACTACTGTACAAGGAAGCCACTATTGTACATGTACCTCTGAATTGTTATCTGTATTCTCACAAGACAACATGTGATTTATCGTTAGATTAACTGATTTGGAAACAAGTAAGTGACATATTAAAAGTCGGATCCTATTTGTGTTGAGCGATATTTCCAGAATCTTATGTATGCCATATACCTGTCATATATTGTAAACAACTTTTATTGGCAATTTATTTTCGCGACATGAAAAGAAATATCAAAAATGCAAGTGGCCGCAAATTCTGATGTTTATCTTACCTAAAGCTGGCCGTAGTTGCCATTTTAGCAATCTTCGCAAAAAGATACAGTTCTCCGAGTTAGAATACTATCACGTTTTTTTGGTGGGGTAGATTTGTTTGAGTACTGGTATGTTAATATAATCTCATAAAACCATTTTTGGCTAAGTTTTATAAATGAAAAGTACTTGGAACTATTCCCTGCTTGTTGAAGTGTGTTTGCTTAACAAAGGACAGGTGTTTTTGTTTTTTGTACCTAAAACTAAATTGTACTTTCAGAAAACAAAGGATAAACGACTAGGCAGTGTGTGGTAGAGCAGAGGAAAAAATAACCAAGGAATATTGAAGGAAAACAATACATTTTGGAGCAGCATAGAACAGGACCAATTAACAAAAGTAAACAGACTTGGAACAAAGGATAAAATAATATAAGGAAAGCCTTGAAGTAGAGGAGAAAACGATAATCGGTTTTCGATTAGACGATAAACAATGAGTTCAAAAGAGGATAGCAATAAACAGCGAGTCTTGGATTTGAAGGAAATTTGTCGTAGAGGAAAATCAATAAACGGTTAGTCTTGGAGTAGATGAAAACCAATAAATAGCGAATTATTTAGTAAAATGAAAAACAGTGAGTCTTGGAATAGATGTAAAATAATAAACATCGAGTATTGAAGTAGAGGGAAATGATAAACATTGAATCTAGGAGTAGAAGTAAAATAAACAGTAAGTCTTCGGGTAGACGAAAAACAATAAACAGTCATTGTTGGAATAGACGGAAAACGAAAAACAGTGAGCCTTGGAGTAGGGGAAAACAACAAACGGAGCATCATGGAATAGAGTGAAGAATATAAACAGTGGGTCTTGCAGTAGATGTGAAGAATTAACTTGAAGTAGAAGGAAACATAAACAGCGTGTCTTGGATAAGAGGGGAACCATCAACAGATTGTATTAGAGTGGAAAAAAACAATAAATAAGGAAATTGAAACAGAGGAAAAAAATTAACATGAATTCTTAGAGCAGAGATAACAACAAAGTGTCTTGGCGTATAGAAAAAATCAAAACTCGAGTCTTGGAGTATAGCGAAAAAAAACTTGACGGAGAGAAAATTATTAATAGCGAGTCTTGGTGTAGACTGATGAAATATAGAGCAAGTCTTGGTAAATAGGCAAAAGTAAACAGCGAGTCATAGAATAGAGTACAGCAAAAACAATGAACGATAAATGTTGATGTAGGGGAGAAAATTAAACTGCGGACCATAGAGTAGAGCAAAGTATAGAGGGGACAGCGAGTCTTAAGAGAAGAGCAAAAATAATAAACGATGAATATTTGGGTCCAAACAATAAACAGTGAGTCTCGGAGTAGAGGAAAACAATAGAGTAGAGGGAAGTCAAAAATTATGAGGAATCTTAGTCTTTAGTGGAATATAAATAAACATGCATTGTAGCACACGATAAAACAACCAACAGCGAGGCTTTGCACCAAAGATATTTAAAAAAAACGATAAAATATGGAAATTCACAGTGATGTTGCTCAAATATCTGAACGTTGACAGTTTTGTTTTATTGGTAATGTGTCAAATCAATGACGTGCATATTTTTTAGACGTGTTACTGAAAACACTTTGAATAAATTCTGCAATTTTTATACGATTGGTTGAAGGTGCTTTTCTTCTGAGCACCTGTCCTTGCTCCCTGTTTCTATTGAGAGTATGTATGATTTCATCCCGATTGGTATAACATCTCGGTTTGACACTAAATTTTACCTGAAAGACTGTGACGAGTGTTGCACGAGGGACATGGGGCGCTTACCTTTCCGGAGCATAAGGCTGTATTCCTGTTTTTCAAATTATGTGCTTATTTTCTTAATGTTTCCGTTTTTTTTTTTTTTTTTTTGTTCCTTTCAAGTTTCTCCTGTGACTGTGGATTATTTCATATAAAATCACTTAAGTAGTCAACTCTGAACCTAAAATAAAAACTATGTAACCCTACGACAAAATAATGGTTAAAAATCTATTTGAAAACATAAATAAAGTGGAAAAAACGTCGAAAAAGATTTTAAATTCGTTTTCCAAGATGAAAACATATCCCGCTTTTATTGATTCAACTTCAACCATTGAAATGCTTATTGCTGGTCATTTCTTTTTTTTTTAAATCGACATGAATTCAAAAGCAACAATCTTTCAAGGATACAGATCTCCATGGACTACAAGCAGGCCAAGTTTTCGTATTCGTAAAAAGTAATTAAACGGACTGATTGTTTATTCATTTGTAACTTTGAGTTGATACCATATTCGTAAAATGAAAAGCAGTTTCTCCAGTAACAAATATATATATATAAACAAAAGTTTTATATGTTATGTTCTTTATTAATCTTTGTCAAATCTGTATCCAATTTTGCTTGCTCCAGGTAATGCTGCAAATTGATGGATTTAAGTCTTTGCGTTTTCCCAAATGTTTTTAAATCACCAATCTCTGTATACAACCTCTGCCTTCTTCGTATTCAACCAGATTTTTCGTTTCTCGTATTCCATCTGAAGTGTGTCCTACAAAAAAATAATTTCATTTATGTTTTGTTTTGTTAAGCAAAACAATATTATTATGCGATCATACTTTTATTACAATATGAATACACATTTATGGTGTGTCAGAGTTCGATTGTTATGAAGTTAAAACGGGGATGGATTCAGGAACTCCTTTTCTGAAAATTATAAAAACATAAAAAGGTTTTCGACCAATTTTTCTCCGGTCCGCTTTTGATTTAAAATTGAATTCTGCACCGCCAACCCCAACTCCCTTTTCGGAAAATCTGGAACTGCCGCTAAAATAACGTTATGTATTCCACTATAAGTAAATAAGACACGTCCAAGAAGGAACCGTCTTTGAGGATTGTAAAAAATGAAGTTCTACTCATTGGATATAATTACAGTCTGTAGGAAGTGGAGGAATTGCTGCGATATTTTGAGACGCTTGGGTAAAGTTTCTAATAATGTTACATAAGAGTTAATTTCTTGCCTCCATCTTTTCACAATTCATATATGAAGTATATAAAATGGGGAATTTCGAATGATGGATTAATCTGTACTCTCAAACATACCTGCCTACATCAACGGATATTCACATTGGGTGCATATTTCATTCATGTCATTGTTGTTATTTGTTTCTGCAAAATATTAATCCGTCATTAAGATATGGAGAAAAGCGTTCACAATTAACGAAAAACCCGGGGTATAGTAACCATTATTAATTTTTACAACATTATCCTAGGTACACTCATACAATCTATGTACGTATGCAAACTATAAATTGGTTAAAGTAGCCAGTTCGTATAAAGTGGTTTCTGTCCGGTATTAAATTTTTATTGTGCCTTAATCGAAAATATTGAATAGAAATAATTCAGGGCAGCGTAATTTGTTCTAATTTTAACATGGGTTGGAGTTGTTCACAAATAAGTTTTAGCCTGACGAATAGAAAAGGATAAAATGTGTGTAAACAATGAGATCCAATAGTGAAAATAAACAAATTATGGCTACCGTGAATCATTTCGATTTTCTATGCTAAATATGTAAAAAAAAATCCAAAAAGCCATGTCTCCCGCAGATAACATTGTGACGCCGTCGTTATTTTTGGGCTTAAACACATTGTGTAGTCATAGCGCGTGTATGTCACTATAAATGGTGATCTTACTAAAAGTAAATTCTGTTAACTAAATATTAAAATCAGTAATTCATATATGTTTATATACACTTGGTCATAAATATAGAATATTGACATTTTCATAATCAAAAATTATTTTTTGCGACTTGCATGCAAAAACTATGAGTCAGTATGTCAAAAATCTTTACGCAAATTTCGTTATTTTACTTCAAGCTACAAAAGTGTTCGATTTAAGATTTTTATCCGATGGCTAGTTTTATGAGACCCGAAACCCACATTTTTGTGAAAAAATGCTAACTTTGTATTCCGGATAGAATCCTTCCAAATGTTTTATTTCATCCAGTTTTATTATTTAACTTTCCTCTAATATCATCCTGTAAGAATTTTCTGCCATTTCCTTATAAGATTTTTGCTCGATAAAGTCTAGCCATACCTATTTCTAATATAAGGTCGAAAATAAAAATATTCCATATCTATGAGCAAGGGTATAATAGTTCATTTAACTAAATGGCAACCAATTGACATTCTCCAATAAATGTGATATGTACTTAGATGCGCCTTGGGCCATATGCTTTCTACTGCCATTTGGAGCTTCGTATCATAACTATCATGTCTTATTTATAAGATCGAATAATTACCAACGGTTAAAAAACACTTATCTGTTTTTGGTTTGTTTTCAACAATATTTTAGTCATATCGGGCCGGTCAGTTTTATCTGTGGAGGGAAAACTCGGTATACCCAGAGAGAACCATCGATCTGGGCAAAAACCTTACCACAAGGGATGCGAGTCGAACACACCATTATGTATGGTTAAAGGTCAGGGACAAACTCGCACCAAATCGACAATAAGGCTGCACGATAAAGAATGCCGAATATAAGTATACAGAGACAATTATTCAAATAATGTTATATTCTGTATATTTCACTTAAGAAGACATGCATCTTCAAAAAACATCAAATAGAATTACGTAGTTTGTTACTTAGCCCATGAGAATATTCCTATTACTCCATTATAAGTGTAGTTGTCGTTGATATGACATTGCATTTATTAAAACCAATTATATCTCACTCCCGTATGTGTAGTATTGGTAATGCCTATATTTTTATATACGAAACCCAAAATATCGTTCGGAACAACAATAAAAATAGATGTGAACAAAAAAATCATTAGTTGGAGCTGTAAAATGGGTGCTACATAGACGACGGCCGAATGGACAGACACCACTAAGATTTCTATATACCACCCGCAAATTGGGTTTATATATATCCGTTTTACCACCATTTTAGCTTTAACACAGACGTCATGAACATCTTACCCCTGCATTCAACAGTAGTGAGAATATTGCAGCCATGAGTTTGGATATCTGAGTTATCTTGGTAAAGCTGCATAACTTCTTTAACATAATTTAAAGAGTGTTCTGGGTGAACTAATGTTGCATCTGTAACAAAACAGTATAACAGTCTTTAGATACCCAAGTCAATGAAAAGAAAGGGATGAGACCGTAAATAAAGAGAAACCGAAGACAACAAAAGTACACAAATACTACAAAAATCTAAATATTGGGTACACTTACTCCATAAAATGAGGGAGGAGCTCATAGCTCTCCCGAAAGTTTGCAGTAACACATTAATATTAACTCGTTCACACGTATTCAACAAAGTAAATCAAGACATCAATTTCGTTATCACTTATGAAACCAACGGTTAATATTTCAAAGTTATGAACATGCTGATAAGATATGTATTTGATGGGATCAATGCCAAATGTTTGGAATTCCAAATATGCAAATATATCAACACAAAGTTTTCTTATTGCTCAAGATCTCTATTCACAAACCATTCCAAAACCACAAAAATAAAGCAGCACATATTAAACATTTAAAAGAATCTTTGAATAATACACGTCGCAGGCGTAAGGACAAAATTCGAAATTATTGATAGATATTCATTCATGTTTAACGATGAGTATTGTCACTAAACACTCGTCCTTGGAACAAACGCCGCTTTAAACGCTTGTAAAGCAGATCTTATTAATGCACAGCTAAATGTTAACAGTGTGTTACATTAAGGTTTTTTTTATTAATTTTTCTTTGTTCTTTTATTCTCCGAAATTAAACGAAATAGTTTGACAGCATCGAATACGCTTAAAGATATAACTTGGTTTTTTATCTATTTTACTTACACTGATTCCAACAGATTAATTTTAAGACTTACTTTTCTTCAATAACAAATCTAATGCCATCAAAGTAATATCAATCAATTTCTCTACAGAGGTGTGGGCTTTCATCGCGTTCATCACCAGATTTATTGCATCACTCTGTAGCAAAGTATCTCTACAATCATCTGCAAAATACAATACAAAGAATATATTTCTTTGTTGTAATGAATCACAATTTATGGAAAAAAATCAAATATATAACCTACAAAATAGGATTTACTTCCCATGCTGAGAGTCTTGATGACTTTGTGATTATCAAAGGAATTACTTTCCCTTTCATGTATGTGATTTAATGTTCTGATGTTATTACTGCTCAAGTACTTTTCTGAGTATAATGTCTGCTTCTCAGTGTGTCAGTATAAGTTTTCTTTATTTATTCCCTATGTCAAGCAGAGGGATTCAACAAGTTTAACCGGCCACACATGGCAAGTGCCTGCACAAGGTCAGCACGCGTCGTTGCTCAAATTGTCTCTGTGCAGTTTTTATTATTTCAATTAGATTGTTATACTTATTAGCTTTTTAAAGTAAATCTGTGTTTTAACAAGCACACCTGTTTAAAAGAACAAATATGGAATATTTTGCAGACAGACACGATCCAAATCTTACATACGTTTATAACAAATATTTAAAAGCCACAATTAACTGCGTGTAATTTAGCTTCATCAGACATGCTAGAGCCAAAGACGGAAGATCAGTCAAACTTTATGATTTTCTAGTTTCATTAAATTTTATTTAATATACAGCTCATAATGCAATGAACGCCGATAAGCCAAACATAAAAAGCAATCGGGAATTTTACAAATTTCAAGTTTGGAAAGATATAAACTGTATCTTTTCATTTTCCTAAAATAAATAAGAACATACAACTCAAGCATTGGGAACCTTATTAGGGATGTGAAGCATTTAATCGGGCGATTAAAGCTCGTATGGTTCCATCCTGGTTGAAGCTTGCATGGTGGAAACCTCTGCAATAAATTATGAAAAATGGGGATATATGGAATAAACGCCAGAAAGACATCAACCTATTCCTCATTTAGATTTTCTTAAAAAATCAAATTTCATATGCCTACAAAGCGCTGTTCTGAATTAACCTTCGACGGGTCCATTCTGGTCGTTATGGTTTGTCATTTTTCAATTTGAAAGAACTTGTCCAATATAAATGAAAGAATAGATCACAAACGGAATCAGAGAACCATTCAGCATTTTTTTATATTTCTCTAGTATACTTCATGTTTACAGTTTTGTTTCTTTATTTCCTTTATACCCAATGTTTTCCCTAGTATTTGCTGTTGGTCTAATACCTATGTAAGTATTTTGGTTCTATTTTATAGGATTAAAAATCTTATTTTATATTATTTATATTTAACGGATACTTAACATTTAATAATTATTAATTTGAAATCTAATTATGTCAAGTTGCAGAAGTGGTCCGATGCTTTACTCCAAGTAGCTCGGATTTTCAAAATAAGGAAACTAACATTTTTGTATTTGTTCCAAATGATGAATATTTGAATGTAGTTCTGTAATTCTTCTCAAAAAATTATAAAGCAAGTAATGAAAAAAAGAACCTTTATAGTTTAAAAACATAAAAAGCAGTTAAATATAACTGTTTTGCAAGATGCAAAACTCTGGAATCGTTTACTATACTGTATACACTAAAATATCATCACAATATAGGCTAAACATGTTGAATTAGAAAAGAAGTACATATACATTAACCTAGATTCGAAATGTTGGCTTTTTCTTCGTGCACATGCAGGACCGTTTTATTACACGTATATTTGTTATCAAAGCTGTAAAGCTCATCCAAACTTAATTGTCGTGCTTAACATATATTTAGAGTTTCAAACATAATAAACGGATTTTATGTTGTATATGGAATGCCATTTTAATATACTATTTAGTTTTCAACGTGTTCACCACAATGTATCTTGTAAATGGCTTTAATATTAAGTTATGTAGCTATGTACCGTTTTTGTCTGCAATATAGACTATTGCACCACAGCAGATCAGCTGGATATCACTGTTATGTATAAATTTTGTCATACAATTTCTCATTGCATTAAATATGTCTGTACATCTATCTGTTCTGTCTGTAAAGATACAAGATAGCTTTAAGCTTAATTCAAACTATAAATAACAAATAACAAAAATAATTATCTCAATTATTGCGCGGGTACTGACTGATAAAAACAGCTTGTATTATTTGCCAAAATATATTTTATACGTTATTTATGGATGTTAATTAACAATGCAGACTTTGATTGATTTTGCATTGCTATTTCATAATACGCCTACAGATTTGTGTACATTTCTCGAACGATATTTTAAGGAAAAATATCAGTGGTAAAGTATGTCGTATTATAGACTTACACAAGGCCATTGCAGACAGAACTTTACAACTACTTAGTTGAATGTTGATGTCTCTCGTAAACGTGTTCATCCATTTGACTATTGTGTCAATGCGAAGTTTCTGTTGTACCTTTTTATATCCTTCCTCTGAAAAAGAATCGACAAATATCATTCTTTATATAATATATTATACAATTACGGCCCTCTGGAGAGGTGAATATCGAAAATTGTCAACCTTTTGGGGGTTGACAATTTTCTATTTTCACTCATGCAGAGGGCCGTAACTGTTTCATTATAACGACCGAACATTTGACATTTACTGTGTACTATTTAAATGGTTCACATGGGGATTATTAACCGGACGTCGATATTTTCAGTGTTATTCACCTGGTATAAAAGGGCTATTAAATGGTGCTGTATTATTATAGAGGTTATTAATTGGACGTTGTGATTTTCATGTGTTATTCACCGGGTAATAATAGGATCATTAAATGAAGCTGTGTAATTGTAAGGGTTATCCACCGTTGATGGCAATCAAAGGAAAACATATTCAGATTATTTTGTGTCATGTGACCATCCTTTATCCAATTGAATACATTCCTTAGTATGTAGGATTTATTGACCACTCATTACCCCTAACGTTTGGCACTGAATGTCAAGCGATAACAATCTTGACAATACCATACAATCATACATACCTGTTTGAAGCATGTTGTCGTAGAAACGCAAAAGACATACAACTGATTCTGCGTCATCACTAGTCAAATCTTTAATCCTCAGTAGTAAATGTTCAGCTTGCCATAACTGTTCTTCCTCAACATCTTTAATTAAAAAGCAAATGGCTAAAACATGTATTAAATTTATATTCCAACAGGAAAAATACTTAGATAACATAAAAGATTTTTCAAACCGATCAATTTTAGCAAGATTTCGTATTAGTGCACATAGACTTGAAATTGAAAGGGGGCGATACACAATTCCAAAAACTGCAGTTGAAAATAGAATTTGCAAACAATGTAATAGCCAGTCAGTAGAGGACGAGGAACACCTATTAATCAAATGTGATAAATATAATGTTGCTAGAAATGCTTTTTTATCTAATGTAAATAATGAGAATTTTTTCAAAATTGTCAGATAGTAATAAGTTTATGTGGTTAATGAGTAATGAAGACAAAGAAATCTGTAAAATTCTCGCACATTATTTAGCGACTTGCATGTCGTTAAGAGATCTATCAGTCAAGTGACACATTTAATATGTCACATAACTAACAGTGCTGACCTCTGGTATAACTGTACAGTATTGATTTTCTTCTTTTTTTTATTATTTCTTATGTGTTTGTTCTAGTCAGTCTTCTCATCCTTATATAATGTATGTTCCAAATGGAGCTTTCTTTACTAATAAAGAATTTAGAATTTAATTTAGAATTTGTATTATGTGTAGTGATGTTTTACTTTTGTTTCTTACTGTTGACCATGGTCTTTTTCAGTCTGTTGACTTAACGATTTACGTCTGTCATTTTTGTAGCGTTCGTGTTACTTCTGCTTCAGTTTTTAGTGTAGTGTTGTGTGTTCTATGTTTGACTTTCGTTTCATTTTTGTCTGTCTTCCGACTTAACGATTTCTGTCTGCCCCTTTGATACCTTCGAATAAAAAGTCACGACAACGGTAACCAAGGTGTTTCAAAGAACATTCTAGTTATAAATTATCATCATTCTAATTTATCAAAAGAGAGGTCGTAGCGGTTAGCTTGATGCTATACACATTCCGTATGACAGAATCGTGGTCTTAAATAAGCTCATACATAAAGATCAAAAGCAAAATATCGCGGTTCATAATTAGCACATGTATGTGGCCTCAAAATAAAAACATCATATTCCATTATGGAATATTTCACGAAGTGTCAGAAATAAAGTAAAATGATTCCAATTCTAAAAGTAGACGAGTTGATTAGATTTTATTCAACTATTAAGTGCAAAGTGTTTTTTATGTTTTAACACAATTCCCGTGTGGCCAAATATGCTGAGCTTTTAACATAAATAATTCAACTATTACTGCATGTACACCATACAGAACGTTGTTGTTTCTTGATATTAGGCTAATTGAAAGAATAAAAATCAAAAGTTTATCCGACTTTATTTTAAGAAATATGAAAATCGATTAATTTATGAAGGTTTTGTAATGGTTAAATGGTTTTTCACATCATACACGTCTTCTTGATTAATTATATATCCGTTTATCCAGAATGTGTATGCATCGCAATTTCGCAAAACTCATAAGACTTTTTTTCAAAAAGAATTTCTTTAATAAAACATTTGTTAATATCCAAATCAATTCCGGACAGACAAATTGATCATACTGAACATTGCAAATCACACATTTTTTAAAATCGGTTTGATCTAAGGAAATTTTCTTTGCATCTATATGTATAACATTTTCGAACTAAATTTAATTATATACATCTTAAAATGCCGCTCGAAAAGTTTTTGTCAAATCCTTGTGATTTCGTCCAGAGTATTGATGATAAAACCTATTATTACTAAACATATGAAAAATCCAGAGAAACATGTTTCCCGCCAGATTTTCAAACGCTATATCTCAAAACGAACCATGGGTTCTCTTTGAAAATCTATTATTTTGGAATTGTGTTACAAACATCTTTAAGAACGACGAACCAGAAAAAAAAAACATTGATTTCTTTACCTTTAGTTTTCCAACAAAAGGCCAAAAAATTTGGCAATATATTCAAACCGAACTAAAATAATTCAGTTCTATTCTTGCAAACTATTTTAAAGATAAGTGTGTGCCAATCATTTCATACTTATATGTTTATGAAAATTAATTTCAACCGCACTTTGTTGGAGATAGATGTTGGAAATAACTGCAAACTTTCACTCAACGACAGAGCTTCATTAGGCGTGATAATACCTGGATAAAAATGTTGTTGTTTATGTCTCAACTGTAAATTTCATAACGATTTGTGTTTGTAGTTCGATACTACAATAGAAATAGGCGCAATTCCATATAAAATATAATAAATATTAAAAAAGTTCAATTATTATGATATAAAATAATATACAAACAATGAGATAGAATTACATATTGTCATTCTGTATTCTTCATCTTTATTCAGAGTACAAAGAGATATAAGCATATAGAAACATTCCGCGCATCCTAATTGATGCTATTAAGGGTAACGCGAAACAATGAGCAAAGCTTAAAGGATAAGATTTAGCCACTCTTTCCGCATGAGAAAAGACTTGGGAAAACAAGTTACAAATGAGAATTAATAAGCTGAATATGCAAATCATCTACACTAAAGACTAGAATGTTTCAAACATAACTCCGAATCGCATGACAAAATCTGTTGACGATCCCGCTGACAAAACCCTTACACAAATATTGTGTATGTACATCACATTACAAAAGTATACAGTAGTTGAACATTTATATGGAGACTCGACATACACTACGATAACATATTCACAGGAAGTTTATTTATAAAACAGTAAATGCATGTAACTTAATTTGGTTTTAGGAAGGGATAAACCTGACTATGTTACACGCAACTCTGATTCTAACAAAAATACTTTGAAACTGAAATAAGCATCATGCTATATAATTTGATGGACTGGGTATTTGTAGCATTTAGTGGACGTGTGTTTCATCAAAATGTCGGTGGATATAAACTGCACTCCCCTTCTCGTCGATTTATTCTATTATTCGTACAATTCTTTAAGCAAACAGTGGCTTTTTGGAAAGAAAAAATGCTCAAGTTTTGTTTGAAAGATGTCATCATTATTGACTGAGCAAATTTAAATCGACGTCACAGATGGGAATGGTTATAATTATCGTCATCATCATATTTTTGTTCTCATACTTATCAATTATGACTTTCCACAACGTATATCGACAGTGGAGTTGCTTGACCTTTTAGAGCATCTGTATTTGTTCCTCTTTTTATGTAGCTCTTCGATTCTATTCTTTGTGTGCTGGTTGTCTTCTTTTTGTCATGGTGTTGTCTATCTTGATGTATTGTCTTTTGGTTTTCTTGTATAAAAGTGACTGAATAAAAGTACTAAAGATCGCAAAGGGATGTTTGATTTCGACCATCGTAAAATGTTTCAAAATGATCACATGTATACAGTCAGGAAGTGTGCCAATTTTAACATAAAAAACTGGAATGTGAAACTAATCCACTCTTACATGAAAACTGTTTTGATATATGTATAAATTTGCAGAGATATGATGACATTTTACTAAAATAAAGGATGTATAATTCGTTTGGCAGCAATATTTACTGCGATGGACCTGTTTTGCAAACGATCCAGATGGCAAGGCTATTTCCAGATGGGAAAACCTTTGTTGACATGAATTTGAGACAAAGTCCTGGTAAGTACATTGTTGCAACTAGACCTCACAATTTATGCAAATGAATGCTTCCATTCTTATATTTATTATTCGACACGAACAAATATACATGCGTGAATAAATGAACAAGTGAATATGTTGTTCCACGTTATCATGGTCTGTTTTTAAATTCTATTTGCTCCTCATTTCATTTTCTACATAAAGCTCCAATATTTCTGCATGTCGCTGAAATCAAGCATAAATCGGTTCAAGCTAGCGAACGTTCTGTAACTTCTATTGTATACATATATTTATAATGCAACATATTAATCTGGGATTGTAAGGGTGTACATTGTGTCCTCTTCTACAAATTACAGATATATTTATAGTTGATGATTCGAAATTTGTATTTTAATTCAATACATTTGCCATGAAAAAACACCAATGCATTCAGTTGTCAGTTCTTGCCAAAATACTCTCTGCTATATATTTTGTATAGATATTCTCTATTTACCACAAGAGTGGTTACAAAACACATTCAAATTACAAATCTCTCGACGTTACGGAATTGTGAAACAATATTTGATAACAAATTATAATGAATAATCTAACAAAAATATTCAACCAAACTCTTCTAATCTTCGAATCGCCTTAAGTTTAAGCTTGGTATAAGTGTTTTTCAAATCTGATGAAAAATAGATTTTCTAGAGCACTTGCCAAAATTTTATCATTTTTTAAAGTGATTAAAAGGCAAAAGTCCCACAAAATTATTCGCCCATAAAAATTGAGGTGTTAAAATTGTTATGTAAGTTTTATCCAAATCGATTGAGAAATAAATTTGCGAAAAGCTTACAAGAACATTTTAAATTGTCTGAGCGTTTGAGGAGATTAACTCCTAAAAAATCGACCATGACTCATTCCCGAACTCCCTTGTAATATCATCTTGTTAAGGCTACTGTATAGATATTCTCAAAATCGGATGAGAAATAGATTAGCAAGAATGCTCACGAGGTGGAAGGACATACGCCCGGCATAACCATTTCCCCCGTACCGCGTTTCGGCGATGGATAATAAAAAGCTCTATTTATCTCGATTTTCTGAAGAAAGCATTGCTGTTGTCGCATAAATTACTACAACAAGGAT
>JARWCS010361587.1:0-10602 GCA_034783895.1 Geukensia demissa | reverse complement strand
CTCCACATTTTAATTTATAAAAACTAAAAATGAAAGCTTTAACTATTTGTCCTTGACAGAAATTGATGCACGTTTTACCGGTGATTTCTTAACCCGAATAATTCAGTCGTTATATTTCACTCTCTATCGATCGCTCCATTAACAGACAGAAGGAGAGAATCGTATACGGAGAGGGCCTGAATTATTCGGGTTAGTGATTTCTATGGAAACTTTATACCACACTACCAGGAAGCCGGGAATCAGAATGATAAATTTTAATTTTAGAAGGAACCACGGCCTTCCGGAAATGGGTTTTCGAAAAGGGCTAGCATTTCTCTGATTTCAAGAGTATTCTCCCTTAACCCAGGTTCTCCATCCTAAAGCTATCAGTTCAATCTGAAAAGCCTACAGGAAATTTTTGTTTGTTAGTGTTCACTTTTAATCAAATATGATTACATACAATTAAAATTTTACCAATAATTGTTACAGAAGTTATATTTAGAGGCTGCTGATGGAAATTTCAATCGAGTAAAGGAATGCTTAAAAGAAGGAGCAGACCCAAACTATAGGCATAATGTAAGTTATATATGCGTTGTAAGCAAATTACTGTCTATGAACTATAGTTTTATGTTTTACATGACAGAAACGAGACCAACAGAAATGTATTCGGAACCGAAGCCAAATATGGTTAAAACAGGCTGAAAAGCGTCAAATGTTTATTTGTTTCAAAACATCTTGTGCTTGCATATATGATCAATTATCGCAATGTAGCAATGTTGCATTTATCAACGTCATGTATTTTAATCGCATTACGTTGACATCGAAATTTAAAGTGCTCGAATCTTACACTTTGAAATGCGCAAAGAATATAAAAAAATTCAAAATGTATCAACGTAAGAAATGCTCAAAAGAAGTCGCAGACTCAAACTATAAGCATATCATAAGATATTTATTTGCTGTCATAAAATAACGGTATATCAAGTAATATGTTAAATTTCTTTCCTTTTTCATGTTTTTCGATGGCAGAAACGCAACCTTAGCTGATGAACCCAAGGGTATTTACCAGCCAATTTGTCAATCTTGTTTTGCATGAGTTGCACGACGGGTGCCACTAGTGGAGCAGGAGTTGCTCACCCTTCCGGAGCACCTGAACTCACCCTGGTTTTTGTAGGGTTCGTGTTACTCCAGCTTTAGTTTTCAGTGTAGTGTTGTGTGTTATATGTTTGTCTTTCGTTTCATTTTGTTGGCCATGGTCTTGTCTGTCTTCCGACCTAACGATTTATGTCTGCCCCTTTGGTATCTTCGAATTCCAAATAACTTAACGATTTCTGTCGAATTCCTTATACATTACTAAAATTCAAATGTTTATGTTTGGAAAATTTCTATCGTAATTTCGATTTTAAAGGGAAGCTGGCAAGCAACAAAAATAAAAAATTTGGATGAATCACATTCCACACACATCCGAAAAGTCATTTTAATAGTGTATCTTCGAATTCGAGACGTTTGTAAGAGATTTAGATTTACACGGAAAACAATTATAAGAAAAGCTCATTTCAGAACAAAAATATATTGAACCTAACCATGCTTTGAATTTTTCCTTTCAAAGTCCGTAACAAGTGTTGTCTCGTTAGTGCTAAGGGCTTAGTCTATCTTTTTATAAGTAAAGTGGTATGTACTTATTTACAGTAAGAAACATAGACCAGATGGTGACTTGCAATTACCCATGTACCCATTCGTAAAGTACAAGGGATGGTCGTTCTTCCCGTGGCCATGTTTACAAAAGGATGCCGAGAAACATTTTGAAAAAATGAAAAATTTCACAGCTCGAGATGACGATATTTTGCTTTGCACAGCACAAAAAGCAGGTACACTATAGTATACCAAACGAATTTTGCCACAACAAAAGTGAACCTGTATCAAAAGTTTTACAGAGAAATATATCATCTTATATATCGTTGGAATTCTATTTTTTTGCCGCAGCTGAAGCTGTTGCTAAAAATTCATTTTAACTTGAAACTAAAAATTTCCACATAGGGCGTAATGTAAATTTTTCCAATTTGTAAATTTGCTTCATTTTGATGGTGCAATTAACCAATGGTTTCCGGTAACAAGACATGATAACATTTTTATTTTTTGTGGTTTTATGACAGATAAAAGATGTAATTTTAGGAATAAAGTTGAATTATATTCTGGTTATAACACTGAACCGGGATATTGATCTATGAAAACGTGCCATTTTGAGCCAATATTTTTCAATGTCAAAAATTTAACACAGAGGGGTAATGGGAAATTTTTTTGTACTGAGGAAAACTAAAATTTTAATTGCAGGATGAGCTGCGGCAAAAAATTAGGATTCCAACGGTATATAACATGACATATTTCATAGCTGAACTTTCGATATATTTTGACTTAAGTCGTGGCAAATTTCGTTTGGTGTACTTTAGTAACAAGAATCAACATCAATGGCCGCCATGTTCTTTGTTCGATCGGAATGAAATGAAGGAACTGTATCAAGAACCTCCCATAGATGCTTCCTGCAAATAATGTCTTATTTGCCTAAGTGCTTTCAGAAGAGAATATTTTTTTATGCATAAGCCAATCAGAAACAAGAATCCTCCATGGCTGTCATGTTTTAATCTGATCCAGAAGAAATAAATTAATTTCATATGGATGTAGAACCTTACATTGATGCTCCATGTCAAATAATACATTTGGCCTAGGGACTTCAGAGGAGAGGATTCTTTTATGTATCATCCAATCAGAAACAAGAACTGTCTATGACAGCTTTGTTTTATGTCCAATCAGGATGATTTAAAGGATCTTGCATAAATGCTTCCTGTCCAATTGGATTAGCGGTTTCAGAGGAAAATATGTTTCAGCCAATCAGAATCATCCATGCTGGCCATGTTTTAGTCTGATTTTTCAATTTTCACTTTTAAACCAATGCAAGATAAAGACAAATAAACTAATAATGAACTTTGACTGACAACGTTTTAAACTTGTATAGGATCAACAAGCAGCAAGAAATTCTGTGTTATTTCCTACAAATTATTTTCATTAAAACACTTGATTATTGCATATGTTTGAATATGTTGAAACAGTTGGTTAGGTCTGTATTAATTCACCTGTTTACTAAAGCTATTGCATTACACAGATTGACTTGAAAAGATGGCATTTCAGGATTAGGGTAATAAGGGGGAAGCAACTCTATACAGTCCAGATCATCATCCAAAAGTTCCAAGTCTGTGTCTCTGTTCTGTCTCCAACCAATCAACACCTGATTATATAAATATTTAATAAATTATAACTGAGTTTTGATGAGATTAACATAAGATTTATCAACCTTAAAAAACAATAATCATCAAGGCCATTTCAACTGTCATGAGTTGTTGGACAACAAAATTAAGCCAGGTTTTGAGATACACATATATATGTGTATAATCTGATGAGCAAGAACAAGACAGCAATCCCCATGGTTATACTCTGGCAATAAATAATACTCAAAAAAGTTGAGACACTTTGTAAATTAGAAATTCTTATTATTTGCAAGTGTTGAAATTTAAAGCAGCTATCAAGGAAAATCTGACAATCTCCATTAAAAAAAATGTTGTAGTGTCTCCTTTTGGAACATTTCATAGAAGGACATGATTATGATTATGGTCAGATTTGATGTCAAAATTTTTCAGATTTTCACAAAAACCAAATCAAACGTCTGATGTTTAAAAAAAATACAGGAAACATTCAATGGCTAATAGGGTATTTTGTTAAGCTGAACATGAAAATCTGTTAAAAAATAAGGGTGATTAGCTATTATTTGACAGAATTAACTGAAAATAGTTATCTTCAAAAAGATGTTTGTGTTCAAATCTAACTGAAACATGTATTTCTTGGAAATTCATCATAAAAACAAAAAAGGAATAGGCAATCTGGACAACTTTGGATAAATCACATAACTTTGTGTAAGGGTACAATATATGCACCCCTAACACCTTGAAATGTTTTAGGGTAAAAATGTGTGTATAATCTACAGCTAAATACAGTAATTTATTTGCATTAAAAATCTTATCACCACTTTCCCTTGTTCAATTACCAGAAAAGAAGAAGAATAATTTAAATACACATGTGCAAAATGTATTATGTAGTTACAGGAAAATACCAAAAACTTACAACTGAATGTTATTTTTGTAAAGTAATAGATAAAATTGATACTAACCTTTTCAACACCTTTGAACATCTGGAGATCTTCTTTAAATGAATCTGATTTGTAATCATCAATTAGTATAATATACTCGGCATCTTTGGCTCTGGCTAGACCCTAAAAGTATATGAACAATGTACAAGGAACAGAGACAAATCATATTTTTACCAACACATGATTTTTGGACAGACGGCTATTAATTAACAATCTAGGATTTTTTTAAGGTTTTACAACATTTGATTGTGATTGTTCAGCAACAAACTCCCAAAAGAAGGTTGCTGTATAAAAAAACTGCCATTTAAAAACAGTGATATTCTTCAAGTGATTTCACTAGAACATGAATTTGCAGATGCAGAAAACATTGAAATGAGATATCAGAAGCTTGTATATAATAAAGGAACAAATAGAGAAAATTCATCATGGTTTGAAAAAAGTGGAATTAGTAAAATTCATAACTATAGAATAGTTAGGACCTCCTCCCGATCCCCTATAATTTTTTTCATATTTCTGAATGCATAAAACAGCAGTTGAACCCTTATAAATAGGAGATGTGGCATGATTGTTCAAGAAACAGCCATACACCGAATAACATTCAAAATTTATCTTTTACAGGTCCCAATATGGCCTTCTATTATGAAGGAGTCCAGTTCGTTCTTATCATGCTTATGTTCCACAATCTATGTCCACAAATAAGATTCCCTTCCTATCCTATCACACCAAATTTGATGGCTTTGATGGAATAGCCCTTAATAAACAAAATTTGCATTACCTGTCAGAGTTAAGTTATATTTTCTCAGTTTTTATTTCAACAGGATTCCCTCTAATTGTTGTGTATCTTACAGATTACCATTGTTGACAATAAGATGATTTTTTTTTGTCAAAAAAATTGGATGTGTGATTATTAGCAACAGGTGGTGCCCTAAATTACCTAAGAGCAATGTATCATTTTTGTTGAACTCAGTCATTGTGGAACCTTTTTTTATAAAAAATGCAAGTTCAGTAAAATTAGCTAACGTTACCTTGATTATTCTACATGTAACAAATTGAGCACACTGGGGGAAGGGGTACATTGTATAATAAGGCATAAATTTGTACCTTAGATCGACTGTATGATCTATAGTCTTTTGGAGGATCAAATTTTACAATCATGTTACATTTTGGTACATCTATTCCATCTTCAAGCAGACTTGTTGAGATTAATAAATTCAGTTCTTGAAGTCTGAATTTTCTCAATATATCTTCTTGCTTTTTGTTGACATCTTTCTTTAGGTTTTTCTTTTTCTGTCCTGTTATTTGATGGCATTTGATAAAACACAAACTTTCATCCCAGGAACATACCTCTTCAATAAACTTATTTAATGCTATGGCTACAAATCTATGATCAACAAACACAATACCACACAAATATTTCTCTGTATCTGTTGAAAATGGATCGGAAGCCCTTTTTGTACTGTCTTCTGATCCTTCTTTCTTTATTGCTACATGAATGACATTTGACCTTTTACTATCCATATCATTTTCTGCATCAGAATCGTCTAATTCCGAGTCATCTGACATGTCCGATTCATTATCTCCCATCATGCCATCCATGTCTTCACTGCTAATTATCATGAAATCATAATCAGGTTTGTAATTTCTCAAATGATTGACCAGTTTTCTTACTTTTGGTGAAGCATATAAAAGTAATTCATTAACATCATAATCTGGTGTAAAATTATTTTCAAAGACAGTATTAAGCATTCTTAACTGTGTGGAACTAAATCTTAGGAATTTCTTGGCTAGTAGGTCATTTTCTTGTTTTTCCATTTTTTCCAGCTGAGTAAGAAACATCTGTGCTATACTTGCAGCACACCAAGGTCCTAGTTTATATAAAATATTCAGACATTCACACACAACTGTTTTAGATATCTGTGAAGGATCAGTACTATTTTTATCTTCTTTTTCTTCACTTTCTTTCATTTTAAAATCTTCTAAAAATTCTAAAGCATCAAAAAGTATATTTTCTAATTGTTCTACAACACCTGTTGTATCCTCATATTTATCACATGTATAAATTTGTTCTTTTGGCCATATCCCATACCTCTGTGACATGATGAGTGTGGAAGTTTCAGCAATAGCATCTAGTTTAGTTTCTAGTGTTGATATGATGGATTCTAATTCGGCTGGATTCTGGCACCGGGTAGCTGTAATTGATGATGTCAGGCCTAGAATTCTTGGTTTACATTCTGTACATGTATCTTTTATTTTTTGTAATATTTTACTATAGACTGCATCCTTGTTGACAACATGACAATCTTCAAATATCACAACATTTATATCTTCTGGCATTAATATGTTGTCTTGTAGCACATGGTTTAGAATATGGGAAGACATAAACAGTATATGATTGGCTAAAATAACTTCCTGCCATTTTTCTGTAGTCCATGTCTTGGTGTTTTCTGGACTCAGATGTTGACTGACGCTCAGGTCTGTATGGTGTTGTATTATTTGTACTTGTTGATCCACAAAAGTATCTGAAGAGTAGAATTCCACATTTGAAATATGTTTTTAAAAACCAGAGGCTCCAAGGAGCCTGTATTCGCCCACCTGGTATACAGTTGCAAAGACAAATTTGACCTTTGAAAGTATTCAATTTAACTTTGGTTACAATATACATAGCAAGATATTTTAGAAGATACTTTACTAATGAAAATCCTGAAGATTCTTAATATAAACTAAGTTTGGATTAGTAAGCATATTTGTTTGTAGATGGGACCATCTTATCTTATTCTTAAAGGGACCCATCTAGATACCATTCCACTAAAGTTTCGTTTCAATTGAGCAGGTATATCTTAAAGAATTTTTTTAATGAATTAATGGGTCTTATATTAAAATTTGTTTGGCTGATGCAGCCATTTTGGTTGGCTGGTGGGCTGTTGCATACCATTCTAAAAAGATCTACCCAATGAACATTTTATTAAAGTTTGGTTCCAATTGAGCAATAATTCCAAACGAGAATATTTCTCAAATATCTAATTTACTTCAGAATAATAAAAAAGAGTATCTGTCAGCCATTTCACAGCAAAATTACATAATCTTATAATTGCTGATAAAGTTTGTTTATTCTTCCTATCCTGCAAACAAAATTTAATTCCTCTTAAATTTAGACCATCAGAATGGTGCTGCTTAGGTATTCCAAACTCCACAAGAAAAACTTACCTGTGATGTTTAGACTGTGCGCCCTCCAACATCAAATTAACACACCTGTGATCTTAATCACAAAGGTATCAAGAGACTTCTAGTACTGGTATATTATGCTGGTCACTTAACAGTGATTGTGTTAGTTATTGTTTGTTAAACAAGTATTTAACAAAGATACCTAATATTAAATTTATTAATTCAATTCAGTATTAAATTTATTCATTATTTCATTAATTAATTCAATTATTTTATCTCAGTTTGCATGTTTGATGTTTGTACAAGGTTCTTGCTGAACAGTAATTACATTTGATACACTATGACTGTGGCTAGTTTCTGTGCTTAAATTAAATTTTCAAAATCTGTCATGCTCAAAATCCTATGTTTACCTCCTCACTAAAAGCAAAATAACTGATATCAAATGACAAACAGAGGAAATATTACCAAAATAATAAGTCTGAAATTCAATTTTTGTCACTAAAAATGCCGGCTCAGTGAGCTAAAGAATGATATTTAACCGAAAAATGCCAACCAGAACAATGATGTTCTAACAATACTTTTGCATTTTTGTATCAGTCAATTACAAGTTTTCACAAATGAGAATAATTCTAACAGTCACACACATGTAAACAAGAATGTAATGCAATCTTTTTTTAAAGAAAATTCTCAAATGCATTTTTTTACACAATGAGTTTCCCTAAAAGTAATAATAACTTAATACTTATTCAAGATATGACAATTCCTACCATTGTCAGTAAGATAAATACTCCTTTTGCCACCTTCCCTTAATGGTTTTCTTAGTTGATATGACAACTCTCGGAGCACCATAACAGCCAGAAACATCTTCCCAGAACTGGCTCCCAAACATACAATGGTATTTCTATGTAATGCTGCATCGAGGAGTTCCACCTGCAAAAAATCCAAATCAAAATATACATCATTTTCACTTAAAAAAATATTCTAGTGAAAGTTGATTATGCTCTTATTTATTTCAGGTACTGAATTGTATGTTGGAAAGATACAGTTTACATCTTTATAAAATAAGTACATAGTTATTTGTAAAATTCACTGAATTTTAATATTATATTTGGCTTATCAGTATTCATAACATGATTGTCACAAACTCTAATTTTTTGTTTGGTCCATGAATGTAACTAAAGATTTATAAAGTTTGACTGACCTTCCTATTTTTGGCCCCTAGCATGTCTAGATCTGATGAAGGCAAATCCAGAAAAGTGTTTTACTGTAGTAATAAAGGCTATTTTGAAGGCATTTATTGATGTATAAACTCAGCCCACTCACTCACAAACTGAATAAAGTCAGTAGGACTTTATGTAAAGTTTGTTAATGAAATGCTGCATTAACACACCAATAAATGGCATAAAAATAGCATTAATTACTTACAATTCCAGTTAATTAGTCAAATATTCTATATTCTTTCTTTAAAATGCTTGTAAACATTTATCCCCTTCAACTTTTTTTATGTCAATGGATGCTAATCAAGTGTTGAACCATGGTATAAAAACCTCATGGCTATAGAAAAAGAAGATGTGATATGCGCTGTGATTTTGGACATTCTGTTAAGTACCACATAAACCAGAACACTGACCCCCAAATTTTATTTTATTTCAGAAAGCAATTTATGAAAGTTGTCTACATGTATATCACTTTTCAACATTCTATCTGCTGGTTTCTTTCTATCTGCGAAATATGTTATTTTCCCTTTATGAGCTTTGTAAAAAAAGCTGATTTTATACCTAAAGAAATTTGAAAACAAGGCTGGTAACATATATTTGTATTTCTTTTTTGAAATGCTTTGATACAGACTACTTTTAATATGAAAAATACTATCTGTGGGAAGTTAAATTAATGATCTACTTTAAATAACAAACAAACCTGATAGGTTGGTGGTGTAAATGTATGTGTTGGTATGTCTTCATTTCTAAGGTGGCGAGGAAGTCTCTTAGTTGTATCTGGTCCTATTCTAACCATCTACAAGTATATGAAAAAATAAAAATGAGCAATTATAAAACCCTGGACAATATTATTGTTACAATGAATCAATAATGGCATTTTATAAACCTTATTAACATTTACAACATGAAAATAACATGTAGATGTGTGATAAGATCCACACTTTTCAATTTTGCCACTTAACAAATTGAACTGAAAGACAAGATAATACATGTAGTACACAAATTTTACTTGAATAGCGGTATTATGCCAGCAATATATAACTAAAGGCTCCAAGTAGCCTGTATTTGCTCATCTGGTACACAGTTGCTAAGACAAAGCTAACATTGAAAACATTATATTAAACTTTGATTCTAACAGAGCAAGCTGTTTTAGACAGGAAGATTTTTTTTAAATAAAAATTAAAGTCCTAAACTTAATTAAGTTTCCAGTTAGTGAGCCATCTTTTGCCCTATATGCTGTTGATAATAATTATATTTGGCAATTACATATTAACTTGTTTTCTTTGACTTTTAATGTATTTTTACACTAAATCCAGATAGATGTGTTTTGATTGAGAGAACAGGGTTAATTATCAACTGTGTTTAGATTTAGAACTAGCTGCTGGTACTTTTTTGAGGTTGGTTCATCTTGTTCTCTTGCTTTAGTTGTAATTGTCTTTGCATTTACTTTAAAAGTTACATCATATGCAGTTGGTTTTAAAACTTTGTTTTTATGTCATTTTGTCACTACACTGTCCCAGGATAGGGAGGGGTTGAGTGCTCAAATATTAAACCCTGCCATATACTTTATGTGCCTGTCAAAAGCCAGGAATCTTTAATCTAGAGATGTCATTGTTAGGTACTTCTTTTACATTGTATTCTTATTTGGCTTATAGTTGTTACATTTAAATGACATTGCATTTTATTTTGGGGCCTTTTACAGTTTGCCTAAGTATGTGGATGTGTGTCCCTTGTAGAAGGCCTAAGTTCAACCTGTAGATGTCTGCAATTCATGTGTTGGGTGGTTGTTTCAAGGACAATCATACTATATCTTCTTTTTCTATATTTATTTGTAGGTGTAACCATCAGATATAATTCCCACTAGCGACCATTCCATCAAAGTTTGGTTCTAAATTGGACCAAGTTTTTCCAGACAAGAAATTTTTATGCATTTCCCACAGGGTACCATGTTAACGTAATTCTTGGTTGACAGGTGCAGGGCTCGACATTAACTTTTTTAACCACTTGTCCCTTCGGGCAAGTAACCATGAAAAATTAGTTGTCCGAAAGCAA
>JARWCS010361576.1:0-10604 GCA_034783895.1 Geukensia demissa | reverse complement strand
TCGCCTAAAAGCTTTTTGGTAATTCGTTTTATATTTTATAAAATTATGATTTTGTATAAATAAAGTACTAATCTAAATTTCACCATGGTGATCGCTTGTTCTACTTGATGTTTTGCAACCCGCTTTCTTAAAGCATATTTCTTATTTTAGCTTTAACACTGCTTAACTTTTTTGTGATATATGATATTTACGTCAACTGATAATCTGCACAGAACGGACATTTCTGAATACTCCCTTCAAGTGATGAAAATCATATCTCGCTGGACCTAATGTTTTATGTCTATACATACCACGAGGTTAAGTGACTTATACTTTTCGTTGCTTAAATAACATATAAAACTATTAGGTAATTTAGTGTATAATAAAATGCTAATCTATAGGGATGCCTTCTTCACTCAATTTGTTATAGTATAAATTGTAAGGAATACGTAACATACCTTCGTTCGTATAACTTTCATTTTTCGTTTATCGTTCGTTCGTTCGTTTTTTGATGCTAGAAATTTTCATAGAGTTTTATTAATTCTAAATATACAAAGTTTATCAGTGTTCAGTTTGTCAGGTAAAATATGTTAAGTCAGTTGACAGGATACCACTTAGTAAAAGGAAATATTACTTTAGAATTATACGATTACTCTTTACAGAAAAGTGAGCAATATTTGTCTTTTGGCTATAAGAACACAGGTCAACCGGTCAACCAAGAGTTGATTACAAATTCCATCCCTACAATCTTTGTTGAGAGGGCACTTCGGTGTGCAGTTAATAAAGATTGTAATAGAAACTCTCGTTTCTTCGTCGCCACCCTAAGCACATTAGCAATAAAGTTGTCAAGGTTAAGGAAAAGTCCTGATAATTTTGGTGGAAACCAAAGTACATTTACAGGCGAAACCGTAGAGTCACAACCCATAAATAACAGGAAAGATACTATAAACCAGAATAAAGACGCCATGAATGAGTACAACCTTCGGAGTAAGGGACAAGACACCGGAGCCAGACCTGAGAAGAAAACTATATTCAAACCAATCCTTCAAACTATTACAAAATCACTCCTTGACAACTCTGTTGCTGATGAGCTGATAAACTTTGTATATTTAGAATTAATAAAATTCTATAAAAATTTCGAGCATCACAGTTTTCCCACATACTCCCACAGCTGTCGTTTGTTAATTAACTAACGAAGGGTTAATTACTTCGTTTGTTTCTCATGCACGATAGGATCGTTCGTTCGTCTATTATTGTGTAAATTAACAAACGAAGAAATGCTTTAATGGTTCGAAGGAACAATACGAACGGACGCTCTTATCGTGCGTGGAAAAATAAACGAACGAACGAAAGAACGATTGAGACATATAGACATCTATTTCAATATTAAAATATAAATAAAAGCCTTATTTATATAAACAATTTAATTGAAATAATTGTTATTTTTTGTTTGTTTGACTAATACGGCGTTGTTTCTCTTTTTTATTGATTAAAATATGACTAAAACCGTATTAATATGAACAATGAAATTTAAATAAATGTTATTGGTTGTTCGTTTGAATTATATGGCATTGCTTTACGTTTAATATATTATTTCCAGAAATACGTAATTTTTCATTATTTTTTACATTTTAGCCCCCAAAATAGTCAAAATTGAGAATAGATAAATGAAAATTGAATTTTGTACCAAAATAATGCTTATTTAATTAGAATTTCACCAAAAAACTAAATTTTGAGAAAGGGCTATAACTGGCCCTTCATGAACCTACTTTTAAACGGAAAATACTCCGCTATACCAGGGAGTTGAAAGATCACATTGGAAAAAAAATATTGTTTAATGAAAACATACCAATAATCAACACCAGTTGCTGCTAAAACGTCCTCCATGCTGTCGGTTTCCCCTTCACTTTCAGTCTCGTTTTCCGACGATGACTCACGTTCAGACTTGCTACTATCCATCATTATTTCAAACATATCTGGCTTAACTCTTTACCGTTCATATGTCCCTGTACGGGGACATATGGTGTTTTTTGGCGATATTCTTTATAATTTAACGTATATGCGCTCGAAATAGATATCTTATATCAAGTATTATATACCATTTGAAAGCATAGATATTCAGGGTGCGATATATGATGTTTTTGAAGAGATTCATTGTGTTTTATAATAGTTATCACAGTCTAAACAGTGTGTTGAAATCAGAAAAAATACGCGACTTTTGGCAGTCACATCGGTCAAAAAACACCCTGACAAAATGTTATATTTACGGTTAACAGTAAAAAAAAATTATATCCATACAAAGAAAAGAGAAAAACAAAATTAACTGTCGATTTACATTTTTGAAATAATCACATTAAATTAAAAAACGCCACTGTCAAATTATTTTTTGGGGGAAATGTTAGTGTTCGATTCGTATTTTTGTTTTCCGTCCGAAATAATTTTTTCCGCAAATGCAAATAGATTTAACAAATTATATCTTCATTTTGCTGAGTAAAAACGGCTTCTTCTCATATAAGGATGTTTGACATTTGTGAGATATTCACGGAGAACAAGGGTGATAAATTTGAATTTTTTTTCTTCAAAATAACACGGAAAAACAACCGTCGTGGATTTTGTTATTTTCACTATCTTCTCAAAATGGCTGCGCCCACAAATGACAATTCGCTCGAATACAATTTATTAATGTTTGATCTACAAGTTTAATAATCTTACTCGTGCCAAGACCTGAACAATGTCTATTAGTATGCATCCGGATATGGTGGCATTTCATTTTTGGCATAGGATATACAATTTTTAATGTTGTTCTTTCTACGATCAATCATACACTAACGAATGATTATATACAAAATATTCATTTTTCCTTGTTTGTTGGTTGGATTTAATTTTCACACTATATTCATGTCTGCCCCTAGAATCTCGGAGGAAAAGATCTCAACCATGTACAAAAACAGATAAATAATATCATGCCAAGTCAAATGTGGTTGGCAAGCTAATAAAAAGAAACTAGTTTTCAGTTGCATAACATCGGCACATGCACATATGAAATACATTTCCAAAGTTTATCTGTGCTATATATTCCTGCATGTTCTTGAAAGGGGTTCATGAAATGACATTTTTAAAGTGTTTGAATACATGGAATTAGCCATAGATGTCTTGAAATGCGTTAATATTGAAAACTTTAAACAGCTTACTCTAGTATTCATGTATATTAAGTTGTATTTTCACTGAACAATATATACAGTACAGTTTTGAAACTCCAACTGTGTATTTTGAAAAAAAAACAGGTTATAAATTCAAGTTTTACATGGTTAACCTTAGTTTGTTCAAGGGAATATGATATAACATTCATATACAATGTACATTGTTTTCAAGGCAAACTGTAGAATAAAGGATTTGTTTAATTTTTAATAATCAGATTTTGAAGACTATGTAGAACCATATAGTGACGATGGTATGTCAGACGAGGAAGAAAATTATCTGGATTATCTACTGGTACAAGATGATACAGACAACTTTGAATTTGACACCGACGAGCAAAGGGACCCAGCACAGGAATACATGTTTGATATAATTAATTAACTTTGATCTTGTTTAACATGAAGAAATAAATGTTGTTAATTTTAATTCTAAAGCAACATTGTTTGTAATGTTAGTTTTGATAAGTTGATTTCAAAATTTTCTTTGCATCAAATCCTTATATTATGCTTTCAGAAACTGCACAAGCACAGACATTAATACATGTATCATATTTTAAAATACTGTCTTTCATTTGCATTGAAATGGTGTAAACAGTTTTGTATTAAAAGATTTGCTAGTATCAAATTTGATAGGATGGACACAAATATCTGTTTACTGGCATGTATGTTAGATTATTATAACAGAGTGATGAATCTTACATGTATACATTGTATTTAAAGAATTGCATGGCTATTGCATCTACATAAATTTGCAGTTATATTTGCCAAAAAGTATGTAAGCTACAATGTTTCATAAAATTTATCTTTGTAGTTCCTCTCAGTCTTCAATAGAAAGTGAGGTTGGTTCTTCCCAAAGCAGCACACACAACAGTGTGTACTGGAAGGATGAAAATATGCATGATGATGGGGTACCAGACCCGCGACTTACTAGTTTTAAACCGAAGAGGAAACCTGGGTTTCAGCTTGGTAGAATATCAAGGTTAAGTGTATACTTTTGTAATATAGTCTGACACATACATCTATCAAAAAATTAATTCCAGATTTATGAACAAAATTTAATGAAGTTTGATTTTATTATCACCCTTGTCGATGAAAAGAATTAATTTTAATTGTTTTGTGTACTATTTACAACAGTCATCACTATGAGCATGATGAATCTTTTGAAAGCCTACTCAATTGTAGGGTATTTTTATGCCGGTGTTCAAATATTTGAAAACATGTATGTATCATAGCAATAACCACACATTATCCAAGAGAAAGATGTATGTTTACATGTTTTTTTTTTAACTTTTAGATGATACTCTATATTTTACAGGAGTGCATTGAAATCTTTGACATCACCAATAAGTTTTTTTAGACTATTTCTTACTAGTACTTTGATAACATCACTCTGTTTAGTTACCAATCAACACGCAGAGCACCTTATCAGAAATGGGCAGTTTAAATCATATGCTGCACGAGATGGAACATGGCAGCGAGTTACAGAGGAAGAGATGGAAAAGTAACTTTACATCAGAATGTTCATACTAATTTTCCTAATAAACACCTATTTGAACTATAAAATCATATGTCTGATTGCAAATTTTTCAATTATCATTATGTGATATACTTTGATGAATATCACATATTTAAGTAGTTTTCCTTGATGAATAATCACTTACATTCATTTAAATTTCCAATACAATTTTCAATAAAAGAAAACAGACCATTGTTTGCAATGAAAAAACTGTTGTTATTTTTTTAAGTTAAATTTTAGCTGATCAATATTTGTTGTTTAAAAAATTATGTTCACTATTTTGCAGATTTATCGGAATACTTATATATATGTCATTTACGAAGCTGAGCACACTCGACAGATATTGGAGCAAAGATGTTTTGTATAGTTTCAACCCAGTACCGTCTGCAATGTCTTCTCTGAGATTTAAAGCTATCCTGGCCTTCTTGCAAATTACACCCTTACCTGATGTAAATAAAGGTAAGGTTGTTAGTTCAGAATCAATGCTTGTTTACAGATTTTCATTATTCATATTAAATTTTTTATGTAACCTAGCACATAACTATGTCCAGAAAACATATATGAGTAATACTACGGTGCAGTGTCCATAGTTTTCATTTGTTCAATTTTTTCATGACTTGGTCACAAAGTATTAGCAGTTTGACAGTCTATTTCAATACCAAATTAAAATGTATTTCCTTGATAGCTTGGAGTATGGTGCTTTCAAGCAGAATATGAATTCAAACACTTTGTTACATCACAGACATGCATGCTGACAAAATTTGATAGATACTGCTATCCAAATTTTATGTAAATTTCAAATATAATTTCCGCATTTTTTTGTTCATAGATGACAAGTTAACAAGATTTAATCCAATCATAAATCATGTAAAAGAGGTTTCACAGAGTCTTTTCCAACCCTTCCAAAAAATAGCAGTTGATGAAAGAATTGTTAAGTCAAAACACAAGTTTAGTGGTATCAGACAGTTTTTGAAGGAGAAACCGGTTAAGTTTGGGATAAAGTTATGGGTTTTGGCAGACACTGTGACTGGATATACTTGCGATTTTTTTGTATACTTAGGGAAAAAGAGAACACCAACTGATTTATCAAAAGGTTTGGCTTACAGCGTTGTCATGAAATTAGTTGAAGGTTTTAAAAATCAAGGCTACAGATTGTTTTTGGACAGTTTTTACACTACTTTAAATTTAGTGAAAGACTTGCTTAAGGACACTGTGTATGTAATTGGTGCTATGAAAAGGAACAGTACTGCTATGCCTTTGTGTTTTAAAAATGATGATGGTTGGGAAAAAGTTGCAACAAGGGGTGACTTCAGGTGGCATAGGGAAGGGGATTTTCTGACTGTTCAGTGGAAAGATTGTAAAGTTGTTTCCGTTATATCTCCAATTCATCAGGGATCAAAGTTGAATGTATGTACAAGAACTATACAAGGTAGAACAGGGTGGAAGAAAACATGTGTAAAACAACCTGACATAATTAATTCTTATAATGAAGGTATGTTTGGAGTTGACAAGTCGAACCAGTATCTTGCTCGTTACCCTTGTTATATTAAGTCGAAGTTTCATTGGTGGAAGGTGCTATTTTTTCATTGTATAGATATAATGATTGTTAATGCGTTTATAATCTTTCAAGAGTTTAGGAAAGAATTTCCTAACGAAATCTGTGAACTTCCAGCCCATTTTGGTCAGCTTGAGTTTAGGGAGGCAATTGTGAGGTCTTTACTCTCTTGTGAAGCAGAATGTAAAGATGATTTTTCTACATGTATGCCAGTTTTTAACACAGATAGCAAAAGGCAGCGTTGCACTTTTTGTTATGCTAATTCCAAAGTTCAAGATCTTCCTGTCCCAGCATCAAAGACAATGGTAAGTTGTGAAACTTGTAAAGTGAATCTGTGCCTGATTCCCGAGAGAAATTGTTTTAAAAAGTGGCACCAGGAAGAAGGTGAGCCTGTTAGACAGTGGCTTAAAGAAAACAGTAAGAAAAAAAACTAAATTTGGTTTCATAATATATATGTGTGTTCTCAATTCTTAGCTTACATTTAAATAGTTTTTGTTTGCAAAAAAAAAGAAAAAAAGATAGAAAAAGATAAAAAAAAAAAAAACAACACAAAAATAACAAAAAAAATAATGTTAGATTTGAAAAAAAGAAAAGTTTAAATGAAAACATGGTAAAAGAATAAAAAAAAACTAAAAACATTGTTAAAAAACTAAAAAAAAATAATGAAGCTGTGATAGTTTAAGGAAAAACACCGAGAAATCGGAGATAGTGGCTCATAACCACTTCACAGCTCACATTATTTTAAAGTACATACAATAAAAAAGAATTGTTGAGAAATAAAGTTAACAATGAATTGAACTTATATTAAACAAGTAGCTTTGAAAAATGAATGGTAATTAGGAAACCAAATGGTGCTGTTTATGTAGCTGAGATGGTTTAAGGAAAATCTCAAAGGAATCGCAGATGGTGGCTCATACTTAACTTAAAATTTTTTGTTGCCATGGAGATAACTGGTTGCTATGGAAAAAAAATAAAATAAATTTAATTTTATACCAGCTTTAAGTTTACTCAACACTAACATGACTAAAATACTTAAAAAACAAATATTTCTTACATATTTCAAAATCAAATGCAAGTAAATATTGTCCAGCAAGTTGCCTTTTCATTGAATGAACAATATCCATAGCTTCTTTTGCCAGACAATTTTTTGGCTCCATTTTTCTAATACTTTTCAAAAACAAGAGAAATCTTATATTTACAGAATCATCAAAATTGTTTACATCAATTTCATGTCCATTTGGAATTTTTAACTTATAAACATTAAAAATTCCAGTTACCTTGGTTAAATCAAAGGATTTAAATGATTTGAGTTGGTTGCTAAGGGCAGAAATTGGTTGCTAAGGAAGTTAGTCATTTCTACAATGGTAAAAAACAAACTTATTATATTCTTGTCTAAAGACAAATGATTCTCACTATTTTCACATGATAAACATGTTATAATCTTAAAATTATCTTGATATCAGTATTTAATTGAAATTTGGCTGTTGCTTAGCAACATGAAAAAACTAATTTTTCATTCAATATTTCTTAATAGGAGTAAACCATTGCAATTTATTACTGTATGCTTAATAATGACTAATAAAGAACAGACCCTATTTCCACTTACAAATTATAAAAAATGCCCCCTTCTTCAATTGATCTTTAAAAAAGGCACAAATTTTCACTTAATTTATCTCCAAATAGTTATACCCTAGAAACCGTTGCTATGGAAAATAATAAAATTTTTATACTATTTGAAGCTTTGCATGTTATTCTTTCATATGATACCAAACATTCATTGCCATATGAGGCAACATAATGTAATGTTGGGATACAATAAAACTAAGCAGTTAATTCCATACATATTTTACAGATAAAATGTGTGAATTGTAAAGAGTTAAATGACAAAATAAACATCAACTTAATGTTTTAAAAATATTTTATTCAAACACTGTCATATAGACATTTTTACAACATTAAAAAATGTAAGAATTATTGGGTATTCGTTTACCAATGAACAGCATAAATATTGACAGTGATTAATTGGGTAATAAAATTGTGTGTACACATACCCTACCATACATATCATAATCTCTCCATTTCTAAGTGCAATATTATACGTTTTGTAATAATCCTTCCTGTTACACTGTCTTTGATTGGGTGAAAATACCTCGGCCAACAGATACACACAATTTTGAATACCAGGACCTTGGAATGACACGGGCTGAACATGTCCTAGAACAAAATTGATATTGAGAAGTAAAAAAAAAGAGAGAGAAAGAGGAAAATGCTTCATACTTGCGGCCAGGAAAAGCTTCAATAATACTGAAAACCCGTCAGCTTCCGGGCCCCCCTGACAGGGCTCTGCCTTGGACCCGCTGGGAACCTTAAGCGGTCCCCAGACCCCCCGCCCATTTTTGTCCCCCTAACACAAAAACCTGCATCCGCCCCTGAAAATGTACTTAATTTTTATCGCAAACCTCTAAAAAGTTCAAGATCTGAAATTTCTATCTGATTTCCGGATTCGGACCGCAGAAATTTTCGAAATCTACTGTACGGCAGTTTGACACCTTGTTTATACCCTTTTTCATATTTTAAATGTTAACAAGCATTAAAACTTCGTACAGACTTTAGTAAAATAGTTGAAAAGCAAACAGATCGAGTTTTGTGGAAATTAAGGAAGGGGTAGGGCTACAGTTTTTGCTATACCTTTTTGATAGTCAATAAAATTTAAGACATATTTTGAAAAGCTATAATACATTTATCTTTCCAACATTACCTGATTTAATGTATTTTTACATGTCATTAGATGTCCGTAAACTCTAAATTATATGCGAAACGAAAATAGGTAAAAATAACACGGTGGGGTACAAAATACACAGTAAAACCTAAAAGTATCCCAATATTACGATTGTTAACATTTAAAATATGAAAAGGTATACATGCCAATTAAAATGTGGATAAGAATGAGTCAGCCCTACGCCTAAACGACATCCACTAGATTGAGATAGGAACATAAAGTATGTAACTGCATTATACATGTTCATGAAGGCTCAACTCTCTCTACCTTGGAAACTGAAACAGCGCCAGGGGTTTAGAAATGGGCTATGAAATTTCTCCGGCCGTATATAGGGTCCTTTCTCAACGTTCGTTCATTGGTTAACGGGATATATATCTTTTTTATATTCAGAAATGCACATTTGTACCCATACATATTAGGGTGAAAGGCATAAAAACAGATAATAGCAAAAAAGCACGAACATTATATAATAAATTTGCGTCGTAGATTATGCAGTTATCGTGTCCGCTTTTTGTGAGTGACCGGGACTTTTTAATAAAGGGACCTGTAAATATAAGCTGCACATATTCTTCGTTGCTTAAAAAGATATGTTTATCGAAATCCCTCAATTTCAAAAGTGGTTTTTTTGTATAGTTATTGATAAAATCTTGTAATGATTTGTTTGAGTTACAATAAAAGAAAAAGCGTATTTCATCCAAGTGGTTATCACAAAATGGACAAAAATTTGTCTTTTTCTATATTTTTATACTTACCTATTTCTATCTCTAAAAGTGATTGCTTATTCTCATTTTACATATAAGCTTTCATTCATCCAGATTTTTACTATTTAATGGTTCAATTTTATATTCTATTTTTTAAATTTATTGTGAAGAAAAAGTTTATTTTAATTTCGTTTATGTTCTATATTTTTTCAAAGTTTGACTCATTTATTTTTTATCTCTTCTTTAATTCTGTTTCAGGAAAATAATCAGTATTTTCTTCTTCTTTACTATCAATGCAATTTTTACGACAAAATTAGCAATGAAAAAATACCTAGAGTATAGAACCCTTTGCATCAAACCCGTTTCAAGGGTCAGGTTGTACACAGTAGTAGAGTTTAGATTATTCATTTCGCCCAAAACAGTCCAGAAAATTTCATTATCTTACTCGTAATTCACCCCTATAATTATTTATTATTTCCGGCGTTAAGTAACAGTTAAATCAACCTAACCTGAGATAGTGGTGTGACAAAACCACGCTTGTCAATCCCATCATGCGAATCTTTGACCTATTGTAACATTTTTGAAAAACGCGGTAGTTTACTATTTGGAGTAATGGAACTGAAAGCGGTTTATTAATAATTATTTATTAAAAGTTTTATTAAAGCCGGAAATTTTTAGTAATTATATTAGATTAATCACCTAATAATAATGATCGATGTGAAGATATGTTTCTTTTAAAATTAAGAACTTCATTTTTAAAAGTAGTCCAAGCTTATAGGATCTTATAGGCTATTACCACAAGGAAACTAATATTTTTGCATCAAAATGTATCTTAATTTCTAAGTTAAAAAGACTGGTACCAAGTGGATCGACGAAT
>JARWCS010361565.1:0-10604 GCA_034783895.1 Geukensia demissa | reverse complement strand
TTTTCAAATTTTATCCCCCCTTTTTTTCTATTTTTAGCCTGGCGGCCATGTTGGATTACGGATCAGGTCATCGGACAAAATTCTGAAAGAGGACCACCTAAGGACAATTGCTGCCAAGTATGGTTCAAAATGGCCCAGTGGTTTCAGAGAAAAAGAGCTTTAAAGTATAGTTTATGATGACCTTTTAGGTCAGGTGAGCTAAAAACCCCAAAGAGGACGATGAAAGGCAGATAAAATCAACATGATGCTTTTAATAAAACAGAATTTATATTTGTCAGGAAATTGTGAATTAATAGTTCTTGGAGTTGCTCAGTCCTTAACTTGTAGATTAAAAATTTCAAGAGGTGCAGCCACCACCTGCAAAAATTTCTAGCTTAACTGTGGAATAATTTTTTCTTTTTATTAAAAACATATGCAAAGGTGGAAACGCACACATAATTTACTTAAGCTCTAAACTCACACTCCACAAAGGCCCTAACATAGAGTATAATGTATGTCTTTACTATTTCCACCTGCATTTTGGCAGTAAATATTTGTTTACCTGATAGATCTGGCCATCTTTCTAACCAAACAGGAAGCATACTTTCTTGCAATTTCAAAGCTTCAGCCATATCTTCACAAAAAACCTCTAATCTCTCTGGTGAATCAGCAAAAAGGCACAATGTTGTTGGATACTTTAGATCTTTTCTTGACTCCCAAAATGCTTTCACAAAGCCAGTCAAAAATGAAGAATCACTAAATTTTTCAACACTGCCAACAGCAAGACCCATACTTCTAAAAGCTGTATCCTTCTGCATGGTTGCAATGTTTTTAATAACATCTTTTGCCTTCTTCATAAAATTGTCTTTATTTACAGCAACCAAACAGAGTGAATGACAAGCAAGCTCTCCTGTCTTTGTAAGACTCATTACTTTACCAGGATCAACTTTCCCTTCAGCTCTCGCAAGAATTTCTTTGCAACCATCTTCAACCTCTTCGCCACCTGCCGTTTACAAATATTTAAATTTAGAAGATGCTATACAACTAGACATGATAAAATTCAACAAAGGAGTGCAGTCTTTAGTTAATGCCATATTGATTGACAGTAGTCTGTTAATGAATCAGGTGTACCTAGAAATTTGTGGAGAAATTTAGACATGGCCAAGTGCTTTAAGTCTAGAGACCACTTGAAATTTTAACTCGTTGAACAAATTTAGATTCTGACTTTAGTTATGTCAGTGTAGTGTTGTTTGTCTTTCACTTTAATTTAAAGGCCATGATCTTGTCTGTTTTCTGACTGATCTTCATAATCTTTTTCAAATGACAAAAATACCACCTGTGAGCTCTTAAGTACATTTAGTTCATTTCTTTGTGAAGACAAACATCAACCTCCACACAAGGACACAAGCTCGCAAGCTCGACAATGTTTCCTTGCCATCAACATTTTTCATTTACTGCAGAGTGACGTCATTTTTGGGTGCATTGGGAACTAATTTTGGTCCCGAAATGACGCAATTTAACTGCCGTAACTCCATAAAAGTAAGATATGTTTCATGTAGCAACAATTGCTGCTCAAAATATAAAGCTATTTTGCTTTCAAAATTTTAGAATAATATCATAAATATTCTTCCACGTGCACATTCATAATGACAAGATTCTTGTCATTGTGAAAGGGTTGAATGCAGGGTAATTTTCCCGAGGTCTGAGCCGATATGACCCTGAAACAGAGGATGGACAATCATATGTATTACATCTGGCATTTTCGACAAGTTAATTTATATATGTTGTATTCAACAAAATTAAGAGCATGATTTTATATTCAGCAGTTAAAAATCTATTGGCTTCAAGTTAATACTACAAACTTTCAAGATATAAATCTTGAACTTTTTAAAGTTGTCATTGGCATATCTGCCAAGCAGTGACGATGATTTAGAGGGTCAGTCTTTGGTTAAAAGCATTTAACTGCATTTTAAGACTTTCAAACTTTTTTGTTACAATTTCAGATACTTAACTATCCTACCTCTAATAGTAAAATTAGCCGCTACTACAAGCAGGATATCCTTTAAAAATCTATTCAGAAACACGAAATAATGCCAGTTTGAAAATGAAAAGTTAAAATTACACATAAACTGTAATATAAAGTCTAAAATTCCTTACGATAGTGATAGTTGGGTATAATTTTACATGTTTTGGCCCAATGTTGCGTCATGCCTGCTTTTTGGTGTAAAAAGCATTTTGGTAGAGTGTTAATAGGAGTGACATGGCAAATATGCATTGGTCTGACTTAAATTAATGTCTGACTGAGTGTGAAGGAGTATCTTGTATAATTGACTTGTAAGTGATCTGTGGACGTTTGGGAAAGGAAAGATATTGAACAGATGTCAGGAATCTAGTACATCTAGCAAGTGGAAATTTACTTTTATGTCAATTTCTTAAATATGAGAATTAAACTCATCACAAGATGGAAAAAAGTATCACCTACTTAATGCAACAAAGAGGCTCCTTTGTTTGTTTTAAATGCTAACTAAAGGGAAAGTATTCTATGATTCCAAAATGTCTTACTGTTTATAATACTTACCGAACAAAAATACATCTTTGCCACTCTCCAGAGGTGAAAGATTAGTTGTTACTGGACAAACAAGGACATCAATTGGATAGTTTTCTAGTGGGCCAACCAAGAACACAATATTAATTACTTTGTCCTCTAACCATGCTGAATGAAGATATGCTTTACTAGACAAAGATATCATGCACTGTTTTCCTGTTTCAAGTTTTGCTATAGAAGATAGAAAAGTGTCTGGAGGTTGTGAAGCTTTGGATATGCATTGCCCTGTTGTTAGAACAATTTTTTTCAGTTTCTTTTCAATGTCTGTTTTTGCCTTTTCTGCTTTTTTTCCTCTTATTGCAATTAAATCCTTTCTTAATCCATACTTTATCCCATATTTGTCACATATTTCAGATAATAAGTTACCAAATTTGTGAATATACTGAAGTCTCCATGGATTTACAGATACTTCAGTACCATTAGTATTATCTTCCTTAGATGTTTCTTCCTGTAATATCTTATCATTTTCAGATGAGACTGTACCTGCATTTTCACCCACCTTTTTTTCAGTATCCAAAAGATTCTGATTCAATGTTATATCAAATAATTTTTCATTTTTTTCAAATGTGTGACCAGTCATTCTGAATGTACATTTATTTGTTTCAGGATCATATATTATATAAATATCTTCTGTACTTTTCTGTATAAAGTCTTGTATCTGGGGACTCTGCTCTACAAAGTCCATTGGCAAACTGAACACACGCACAGATTCAACAATGATTTTTACTGCTTTTCTACATATATCTTTCTTCCATCCTTTACATTTCAAGGTATCAATACCATCACTTTCCCAGGCACATATAAGTTTTTGACCTGTTAAAATACTATTAATTTCTTTAACAACAGCAGGTTTGGCCAGAAATATAGCTTGATGACTGTCAAGTTTTTTGTCGACGGTTTCTATTAATGCGATTTGCTGCTTCATATCTGACACTGCATTCTTAATGTCCTCTTGCTTTCCATTAAAATTAACATCTTCACCATCAACATTAATTTCCAAACTTTTATACTTCTTGCATCGCTTCTCAAAGAAGTTTTTCTCTTCTAAAAGCTTTATTACCATTTTGTCCAGTCTTTCTACTTTGTCAGGGGTTTCTAAAAAAAAAAAACAAATAAACAACGTTTCAATTTAAGACAAATAATGAAGACTAGTGTTTTTGAAACTGTAAAGTTGCCTATTTTTCGGTATTTAGTTTTATTTTTTCCATAAAATGTCTCTTTACTGCAGCAAGTTCTCATTGAGTTTTTCTGCAAAATTGCTTCTATAGCAAAATGTTATCATTACAGATAACAAGACTGCTTCATTCCCACATCTGTAACATCATAACATGGTATGTGTGTTTAGAAAATTTTAACTAAGTTGGTTATAAAATTTGAGGAATGAATGGGAAAATACAATATTATAAGAAGGCATCTGGGAATAGTATAAGGTAACAATCCTGCAAAATATTATCAAAATCTGCAAAATTAATTATTTCAAGGGTTTTTTGTCCACAATGTATACAAATACAGTTTAACTTTGGTCACTTGAACTTGAATGGCTCAAACATTATGGATACCTGGAATCTCTTTTTTTCTGACCATTCAGTATTCTTTGTAGTTGTTCAAACCTTTATTATTTCATACCTATTAACCCTACCTCTATAGGAGGAATCCGCCTTGGTGGTGTAATGGTTTTAGCATTCTTACCTCAAGTGCAAAAGGTCGTGGGTTCAATCCCCATCCAGGTCAAACCAAAGACATTAAAATTGGCTTCTCTGCTAAGCATGCAGCATTTAGGAGTAAGAGCAAAGACTGGTCAGTCCAGAGTCAAAATAATGACTGTGTGAGGGTAAAGTGACATTTTCATGTATGGCTCACCTGGTAAAACTAGAAGATAATCAAAGACCATTTCAACAAGCCTGGTTGCAATTTGCTCAGAGGTTTCTGACAAAAGAACTTTAAAATTCAGACAAAAGAATTTTTAAAGTCCTCTTTTAAAGAAAGTTCGACTGTTGTCACCTTCTTAGCTAGTTAAATGAGACGCAATTATTCAAATTAAAGTTGATTCAAGTTAACTAAGCTGTTTCAGTAGAGAAAATTTAATTTTTGACATGAATTTCCCTAAGGTTAATCTAAGTAAGACAGCAACAGCCATCTTGGTTAGTCAGTTTGAATGCAGGATACTTTTCTGATAGGGAATTTCTAAAATCTTTTACACTCATTTTTGTCTCAATTTGCACAGCAGAATAACTAGAAACTGGTGTTCTGCCTGAGTAGATAATATACTACCCTGTAAAATGACATTAAATTCTTAGGTCCAAGGATACAATTTACAGTGCTTTCTTTGTAAAAATAAAATTAAATTTAAAAAATCGCACCTGCTCAAATTAAAAAAAGATTTCTATGAGTTAAAGTTTACTTATATTCTGTGATTATATCAAATTTTACGAAATTCTTATCGGTGCTAACTTAAGATAATGGCCAGGATGTCTCTAGGGGGATTCAGATTGGTTTCATTCCCCCGCTGTCAACCATACTTTTTACCCTTTTGCAGTGGACCCAATCACCACTTTTACCTAGAACTGCATACAAAAACTACATAAAACAAGTAGTATTTTTCAAGTGAAAACTTTTTTGAAATACATTCAGAAGTTATAAAAAATAAAACAGGAAAAAATACACTGCTTTTAAGGTGAACTATATTTGTGGACAAGGAAAAGTGTTCAGAAATTTAGCTAAAGATAACGGTTTTTTGAGATATATGCAAAATCTTCTATCAGAACAAAATGTTCTATTTTTTTGTAACTACAGTCATGTTTTTCAACTGATCAAAAACTTAAACTTTATGCAGCATATCCTAAGAAACAATCATACAAAGTTTCATCTAAATCCATTCAGTAGTTTCAGAGGAGAAGATTTTTTAAACTATTACTTCAAAATTAGCTAAAATCATCTAAAAACTCCAACAAGAGTTAAGGAATTTCCATGAAAATTTCACCACATATAGATTTTTATCATGGTGAACACATTTTACCTATTGTCACTGACAATCAGAATTTTGCCAAAATTAATGGTTTTAGAGATATATGCAAAGACTCTCGGTCTGACCCCTACGTTCTATTTTTAGTAACAGCAGCCATGTTTTTCAATGGATCAAAAATCCAAATCTTAGCTTAGTGCAGATACCCTGAGAAATAATCATACAAAGTTACATCTAATTCCATTTGGTAGTTTCAGAGAAGAAGATTTTTAAAACTTGAATTTCAAAAAAAGCTAAAAAAAAAAAAACGTCTAAAAAGGGCCATAACTCCTACGAGAGAAAAGGAATTTCTACAAAAATTTCACCACAGATAGATTTCATCATGCTAAACACTTTGACACTTGTCAGAATTTGGCTAAAATTAACAGTTTTGAGATATAAGCGGAAAATTGTTGGTCAGACCCCTATGTTCTATTTTAGTAACAGCAGCCATGTTTTTCAACGGATCAAAAATCGAAGCAAAAACTTTGTGCAGAATACCCTAAGGAACAATCATACAAAGTTGGATCCGAATCCATTCAGTAGTTTCAGAGGAGAAGATTTTTTTCTAAATGTTAACGACAACGACGACGGACCCCAAATGACAGTAATAGCTCACCTGGCCTGGCCTTCGGCCAGGTGAGCTAATAATTGATAGAATTTTTTTATACTTTGTCAAAAGATTACCTATATTGTGCTATTCAAAAAATTATAATCAAATGTCTATGTCACCAAACTCATTTCAAGCAATTGGTTGTACAAAATCCTCCATTCTCTGTTGATTATATAGGGAAAAACTACATTTTTCTTGATATTGAGAATATTAAAATGATAGAATTCTAAAAAAAAAACAGGAAATATGGCTTTTACCATATATTATCAGAAGAGGAAAAGAAAAGTTAGGATCAACAATATTGTTTTCTTGCAACTTTAATAAATCTAAAATTCCACAGTGCAATACTTTATAAAATAAAGTCGTTGGAGTTGTTGAAAAGTCAAGTCATGTTGAAAAGCACTTTATCCTCAATAAATATGTAAAAATGATAATATCATCATTTAAGTATTTACAATATATATAAATCCAGATTCAATTTTGTACAAATATTTTCTTTCCAGAACTAATATTTGCAATTTCAGAAAAAGTCAATACCACAAGTTTGTGATCCAAAATGGTGGAAGACACCCGAACCTCCTTAAACATAGCAAATTAGATTCAGAGAACTGTCTATGCCCCCTTTTTTAAATAGAGGTGGAAGATGAATTAAATTTTTGTATTATTTGTCCAAAACTTCAGAATTAATCCCACAAACCTCATAAAAATACAACCCTCAGAATTAATCCCACAAACCTCATAAAAATACAACCTCAGAATTAATCCCACAAACATCATAAAAATACAACCTCAGAATTAATCCCACAAACCTTATAAAAATACAAACCTAAGAATTAATCCCACAAACCTCATAAAAATCCAACCTCAGAAGTAATCCCACAAACCTCATAAAAATCCAACCTCAGAATTAATCCCACAAACCTCATAAAAATACAACCTCAGAATCAATCCCACAAACCTCATAAAAATACAACCTCAGAATTAATCCCACAAACCTCATAAAAATACAACCACATAATTAATCCCACAAACCTCATAAAAATACAACCTCAGAATTAATCCCACAAACCTCAGAATTAATCCCACAAACCTCATAAAAACACAAACCTCCTAAAAATCCAACATCAGAATTAATCCCACAAACCTCATAAAAATCCAACATCAGAATTAATCTCACATACCTCATATAAAAATCCAACCTCAGAATTAATCCCACAAACCTTATAAAAATACAACCTCAGAATTAATCCCACATACCTCATAAAAATACAAACCTTAGAATTAATCCCACAAACCTCATAAAAATACAAACCTTAGAATTAATCCTCTTTGAACACCCAGTTGTAGAATCTTGTTCTTTAAATGGTAGACATCATCCTGTAAACAAAAATCAATGAGTTTAGTCCTTTAATATCCAAAATGCCTGGCATTTTTTGGCCTTTCTTCGGTTTTAAGACTTCTTGAGATCTCCTAAAGATCCTGAAAGTGAAGCGGGAGTGCTTGTTGGATGGACAAATATTGTAGCTATTAGAAAAAACACAAACCAATGAAACATTTCCCCTTTGCTGGCAACAGGCTCAACAAATGTACCCTAAAAAGAACAAGTCACCAAAATGCCATTTTTTGCTTGGGGTGGGCTGTCATTTGAACCTCATGGGAATTTAGCTATGGGCAAAACCCAACTATTTTTGATTTGAAGAGATGGGGCAAATGCATATGTCAGAACACATGAAATATTTTTAAAACTTTTTCTGAATTGTGACACTTAGCAAAAGAAAAATTACCAAAATTGCCATTTTTGACCCCAAGGGACCCAAAAACCCCAAGCTGAGAGCAATGTTTTACATATGCATCACTTTCATAAAGCATACTTGGGAAGATTACGGCCCATTCTACTTGAAGTTAAATTCTGAGGTATCTTGGTCCGTTTTCCATGGCAACCAGAAGGTCCTAGAAATGGCCAAAATGACCAATTTTTCACCCATTGTCAGAGTTCCCCATAGGCTTGTTGGAAAGCATCCATTTTAAAGGGAAAAAGTCTTGTCTTGTAATACCAAAATATGACAATCCACTTCCAACTGCATGATGGGTAATAAAAGTTCATACCCTTAACATTGTTATATTAAATGGTTCTTCATAGATATAGGCAGCATCAGCACCACCTGCTAGACCACTCATGGTTGCTAGGTAACCACAGTATCCTCCCATGGTTTCCACGATAAAAACTCGTCGTTTTGTTCCAGTGGCTGACTGTTTTATTCTATCACAGATCTGAAATACAGAAAAACCTGACAATAATCTATCATAGTGACTCTCTTATTGTAGACAATCTGTCAGTACTGAAGACAAAGCAAATGTGTCAGTAATTTATTACAGATACCCTCTAACTATGGACAACAAATGTGTCAGTAATTTATCAAAGATACCCTCTAACTATGGACCACAAATGTGTCAGTAATTTATCACAGATACCCTCTAACTATGGACCACAAATGTGTCAGTAATTTATTACAGATACCCTCTAACTATGGACAACAAATGTGTCAGTAATTTATCACAGATACCCTCCAACTATGGACCACAAATGTGTCAGTAATTTATTACAGATACCCTCTAACTATGGACAAATTCCAATTCTGATCGTTTTCCATTGCCACTCCAACACAATGTTTCACTCAAAAGGTGAGTGTATCTTATTAAATATATCATTATGGTGAAATTTTAAAAGAATAGCACCAAAGGATTCAATGAAAATCTGCCAATATAACTTACATCTGCATAAATATGTTGATTTTTACATAATTCTTAGAAATCCCCTGAGATAATGACAAAATGATGCAAGTTTTCATGAAAACAGAGCAAATTTTTTCAAAACAATTATAATTTTTGCTGAAATAGCGTCATTATTGTTCTTCAAGGCGTTGTTCAGCAGACTTACTGTATAATCTGCAATTTGATTAAAAACCATATTAGCCCAGACTGAAGTCTGTCCAAGGGACTTGATGTTTACTTACTTACATCTGTTATTTCATTTATGCTGTATCAGCTCCAAGACTGATATCCATCCCAGGAAATTACTGTAATTAACATACATTTGATATTTCATTAAATGCTGTATTGGCCCCCAGAATGAAGTCTGTCCAAGGGACTTAGAGTATACAAATGATTTACATTTGCTATTTCATTGAATGCTGTATCGGCCCCAAGACTGAAGTCTGTCCGAGGAACTTACTGTATAATGACTTACATCTGCTATTCTGTTTGATGCTGTATCGGTCCCAGACTGAAGTCTGTCCCAAGGACTTACTGTATAATGACTTACATCTGCTATTCCATTTAATGCTGTATTGGCCCCAGACTGAAGTCTGTCCCAGGGACTTACTGTATAATGACTTACATCTGCTATTTCATTTGATGCTGTATCGGCCCCAGACTGAAATCTGTCCCAGGGACTTACTGTATAATGACTTTCATCTGCTATTTCATTTAATGCTGTATTGGTCCCCAGACTGAAGTCCGTACCAGGGTCTTACTGTATAATGACTTACATCTGCTATTTCATTTAATGCTGTATCGGCCCTCAAACTGAAGTCTGTCCCAGGGACTTACTGTATAATGACTTACATCTGCTATTTCATTTAATGCTGTGTTGGCCCCCAGACAAAAGTCCGTACCAGGGTCTTACTGTATAATGACTTACATCTGCTATTTCATTAAATGTTGTATCGGCCCTCAAACTGAAGTCTGTCCCAGGGACTTACTGTATAATGACTTACATCTGCTACTTCATTTAATGCTGTATTGGCCCCCAGAATGAAGTCTGTCCAAGGGACTTACTGTATAATGACTTACATCTGCTACTTTATTGAATGCTGTATCGGCCCCCAGACTGAAATCAGTCCCAGGGACTTACTGTATAATGACTTGCATCTGCTATTTCATTTAATGCTGTATCATCCCCAGACTGAAGTCCGTCACAGGGACTTACTGTTTAATGACTTACATCTGCAATTTCATTTAATGCTGTATCAGCCTCAAGACTGAAAACCCGTGCCAGGGACTTACAGTATACAAATGACTAACATCTGCTATTTCATTTAATGCTGTATCAGCCCCCGGACTGGAGCAGTGCCAGGGACTTACAGTCTGCAAATGACTTATATCTGCTTTTTCATTTAATGCTGCATCGGCCCCCAGACTGAAGTCCGTCCCAGGGACTAACTGTATAATGACTTACATCTGCTATTTCATTTAATGCTGTGTCGGCCCCCAGACTGAAGTCCATGCCATGGACTTACAGTATACAAATGACTTATATCTGCTATTTCATTTAAAGGAGTCTGGACACTACACAAAAATTTACTTTTAATTAATCCTTCCATCTTATAATACAAGGAAACTACTAC